>JAOVVB010000049.1:19800704-19824940 GCA_028570985.1 Heterobranchus longifilis
GTACTCAGTTATTTAGTTATAATTTCAAAAAATTTAATCCGTTATTCAGACAATTTATGTAATCCGTGAGCCAGACAGCAGTCATTCCATTAGTGTGTGTGTGTGTGTGTGTGTGTGTGTGTGTGTGTGTGTGTGTGTGTGTGAAAGTCGTCCTACAAGCTCCGCCCCCGATACCTCTCCCGCCGTTATACCCCTATCTCACCTATGCAGTTTGACCTGCGGTGAGAAGCAGTGTTAGAAACCTAATCACAGCGCCAAAACTTGCGGTGAATCATGATGAACCGTACTTATGGCCACCGCGCAAAACCGCGTAGGTGAGATAGGGGTATTAGTAGTTAACAGACTATGGGCCATGATGTGATGATGGTGAATAATTATAAAGGTCTCGACTAAAACAACATGCATAAGGAATCACAAAGGAGTTTTAATTTTCTGCAATGGAAAAGTACTCAAACTAGTTACTTTTATCAGAACGCTGTAACGCTGTAATGTAACCGATACTTTTTAAAGACATGAATTTTTTAATGTAATTAGTTACTTTAAAAAGTAAAACACTGGTCATGACGAAAGCGCATTTAAATTTTTTCAACCGGGTGGGCCATTTTGGTTTTTACCCTCAAGCCGCATCGTGCGAAACTTTTTTAAACGAAGGAAAAATATATGTTTATGAACATACTCGTTTCCGAAGATAATTTTTTCCATTTTTTCATACAATAATACAAATTTTATGACCTCATGTCGTAAATGCCATAAGAATATGAGTTATGCCATGACTGTTCATGTAGAAAAAAAAGCATTCAACTGGAAGAGAGCAGTGCAAAAAGCCTAATTAACAGTTGAGGCAGTTGTGTAAAAAGGGGGTTTTAACTTGTACAGTATACGTGGAATTGAGATTATTCCAGGGTGTCGCCTGAGTCTAAATAGCATGTGGAAAGAAGCTCCTCCTCAGTCTCTCTCTATTGGCCTTCAGGGAGCAGAAGCATTTTCTTGATCGCAACACAGAGAACAGTCCAATGTTAGGGTGGCTGAGGTCCTTCACTATTCTTCCTGGCCTTGATCCAGCACTGCTTGTTATAGATTGGGTGCAGGTCAGGGAGCTCAGTGCGGATGATGAGCTCAGCTGATCCCACCACCCCCTCTGTAGAGCTTGTCGGTCCTGTACGGTGCTGTTCCCAAACAAGGATCACAAACATTATAGGATTCAGTAGCGAAGGCTGCAAGTGTGCCTTGTGAGAATTACTCCTACTATTTAAGAAATAACCAAAATACTAAAAAAGGCAGGATTTCCATGCCGGTCCTTACAGTGGAATGTCATAGTGAATTATTATTATTTTTTTTACATTTTGTTTTGATTAACATTACTTCTTTTGTATTGGATTAACAAACTGACAAACTGTGATGGGTTTTCCAAAGTTGCCAGATGTATACAATCCGATATCGTGCAATGTTACACTCTTGTTTACACTCTCACACACTTTAATCAGCGCATCGTATTTCTCTTCCTGAGACACTACTCAAATTGCTGGAACATCATCTGATCTGAGCAGATCAGAAACAATCTTAGAAACTGTTTCATCTGACTGGAAAGACTATTTGTTTCAGCATCAGTATTCACAAATGCATTGTGCTTTATGCAAATGCCAATGTGTTTGTATGTGTGACTAAATTAAAAGGAGGCTATAATGACACGTCATATGAAGCATCTGTTCACTGGCGAATGTACGACCAGATCCAGACTAATTAAAACTACAGAGAAAAAAAAATCCCTTATTATACCTCTCCTTAGCAAATTAAAACTTGGCACAGAAAGAGAAAGAGAGCGAGAGAGAAAGCTTTGGCGCTGTATCTAGAGAGCAAAGTGAAAAATCACTGCTCACTGCAAATCAGCAAACAATCTCATCACACTCCATCTCTCCATCACTTGGGTTTGCCCTTGCTTTCCACACTCAGCCTCTATCTCCGTTTTATGGTCTCACTCTCCTTACCCGGTCTGTCTCTCTCACTCTCCACCCTCTGTATGCAGCATGGTGGAGTGCTAAGCCCGCTCCTGCCTGTCGAGGTTCTGCTTGTTTAACACAGTGCCCCCAGAGTGTCGTAAACACATCAGCGTTAATGTGTGTGAAGCGGGGAGTGAAACACTGCAAGAGGAACGGCCAATCAGTGCCCCGGGGCTTCCACACGTTTGTACATCAGCCACTTTATGGAGACTTGGGAGTGTGTGTGTGTGTGTGTATTTATGCAAGGGTGTCTGTGTGTGAAAGAGAATGTATAACTGAGGAGTGAGTGAATACTGTGCAGGTATTTCTTTGTACATGTCAAAAACATCAAGACAATAACTACTGCACAACATACTGTATCTTGTTAACCTCAAACACTTTCATTTGAAAGTGAATGAGTGAGCATGAAAGTGAATCAGGAAGGGAATGAGAGAAAATTATCCAGCATCAGTGACTGAGTGAGCAACTAATTGAATGATTAAATTAGCAACTGAATTCGCACATATGAATGAATGAATGAATGAATATTAAACATGTGAACAAAGAGTAAGTTAGTTAGTGAATAAATGGGAGGGTATGACTGAGTGTAATGAAGAAAAGAGTGAAGAAAAACAAGCAAATAAATAAGTAAATGAGTACATGAATGAGGGGGTGAGTGTGACCAAGTCTAAGAAAGCAGGTTAATGTGTAAATGAAAGAGTGACCAAATAACCAAGAATGGATGTGTGGGTTAATGAGTCATTAAGTAAATGAATGAATGAAAGAATGAATGAGTGCGTAAGTGAGTGATTATCGATCAAATGACCAGGAGTGAATGAGCAGGTTAATGAGTTACCATGTAAATGAGTGGGTGAGTCAAAAAAATAATGGACAAAAAGGTAAGTAAATGAAAGCATGAATTAATAAATTAAATACAAAGTGAATTATAGTTCAATTCAATTTTTATATTTTCTATACAGTATATAGAGGTCATTGTCTCAAAGCTCTTGAGAATCAATAGGAAAAGGAGGGAAATAAGTTTGAACTGTTTGAGGAAATGCATATAAATAAAAAAATGATCATATTGTTCCTGATGAGCAAGTCAAAGGTTACAGTCATAGGAAAAAACTTCCTGAGATGGCAACAGGAAGAAACCTTGAGAGGAACCAGACTCAACAGGGAACACATCCTCATTTCGGTGACATCAGATAGCAGGTAATTGAAATGTTAATCAAAGAATGAATGAACGAATGAGTGAGTGAAGAATGTGGTAGTGAATGAATAAATAAATGAGAAAACAAATAAGTGAATAAATGAGTAGTTGAGTGAGTAAATGAAAGAGTGCATGAAGGAATAAATGTAAAATAAAAAAAGTAGTAATGGACCAGCCTGGTTTGTTTTCATTCATATTTTCTTTACAAATCAGCCCGCAGGGGAAATAATCACAAGAAGTCCTTAGAAAAAGCCTCCGTATAGCGGCTATAGGGATGCTTTTTCTAAGGACTTCGTGATTATTTTTATAGTATAGCCTGATGGATCAGATGTTTCTCCTGACTTTGCACTGTGAATGGGGTTACAGTCACATTCACCACTAATTAAACTGAACTGCAATCACTTTATAAAAATAGTCACTTAGCAAAAAAAAAAAAAAAAAAAACCTTGGAGGTATGACTAATCACGCAGCTATACACAACTTACCACTACTCACTTAGCCAAATACCTCCAAGCAGTCTCCCCCTCTCTCTGCTGGGGAGGTAAAAAGGAGCCTGGTGCAGCTTTGAGACACACAAACACACACACGCACATGCACAGATTTATGACCCAGACAACATGCTCGCAGTCAGCGCCCACAAACATCAATACAATACGTGTTCTTTTCATCCCCCTACTAATCAAATCGATTAGTGCTGATCTGTGCCCCCGCCCCCACCCGCAATCAATGAAACATTCATCAAGCAAATGTGTTGTCATGCAGGTGCTCGTCGCCCACTCCTAAACATGCTTGTCCGATGGCGTGCGGTTGCTGGCATTAAGGAACCATGAATCAGGCCTGGGAGCTTTCTGTGGAGTCAGCATGCTGAGCAGAGTGACTGAATGCATTACAGACTGAAACGGTCAGCAGGAGCACGGCCAAACCAACACAGCAAGTCTTCAATTAAATGCATTCAGTTGCAGCTCTTCAGCTGACAAATAGCCTTGGGTTTAAGCTGTACAATTCCTTTAATTTGATGAGGTTGCACACTGTTGAATGCTTCAAACAACAGTGCTTCAAATCTAGACACTTTGAAGGGCACTGAACAAGTATGCATCATGTTAACACATCTACGTAGGTGAGCTGCAGTAACTGGAACAGGGGATTTTTTTTTTTTCTCTCTTCTCAGTTTCAGTGCTGTCAAAAGTTATTTTTGGTGTACAGCTAATTATGTCTGGAAAATTAAACAAGGCAAGAACTTGCTACAAGAAGATATTTGCACAGCAAGAAACACATGCACGGAACCTTCTTTTCCCTCCAAGGTAATGTTTCCTTAGAAAAACTACTTTTCTCAAATTTAAATTTCTCAAGGTTAACCAAAACTGCATACAGCTTTTGTATTTCTATGGCAGAACAGGATCAGATTTTCAGGCTTGTTTAGCCTTTTAAATGGTATGGAAAACTCCTCTTGAGGTGTGAAGGCTGACCAGTACATCTGAATCCATATCACATGTGCGACCACATCCCCACAAGCACACTAAAGCATCGCATGTGGCTGTACTTCACTCGCATGTAACTTGACTGAGAAGACTAAAAGAATGACAAAAACACACTCCAAAACAACAGCACATTACTAATCTGTCTTATAAAAATAATATAAGACATTATTTTGAAATGTTGCATGTCCACAGAAGGGTTAGATATATTGGGAGCAATATTACTCTGGAATACCTTAATTTTTTTTTTTTTTTAAAGGATCATTACATCTCATCACTTTTCCAGGTATCCCTACTTGATAGCCTACATGACCAGTTAAACTCTTTCTACAGGTTGTGCTGCTCATAGAAACTGGACACAGATTAAAAAAAGAAAAATACAGTGGAACGTTGGATTGCGAGTAACTTGGTCTGGGAGCGTTTTACAAAATAAGCAACATTTTAAAATAAATTTTAACTTGATAAACGTGCAAGGTCTTGACATACAAGTCTGCTGAGCGTCATGTGATCACAACTGAGCCAAAGGTTCTCCTCTCTTTCTCTCGTGCTGTGGGATTATGGGTAATCGTCCCCCATGCTCAGTCTCACAATCTAACATATCCCACCAACTCAGATGCCACTGTAATGAGATAATCAACGTTAATCACTTCATTTTCATAAGGTTATGGGTGATCAGTGCCTGTTTACAGGGTAAACCCATACTAAACTAAAGTTGTTGTTTTTTTTCTTTTTAACTCAATTGTACTGAAAATGACCGAACTATGACTTCAAAATCAACCGTTACAACTCTACTAGGAATTAACAATACTGACTGGAACTGTTGCAGCACTATTTGTTTATAAAACACCAGATATTTTAAACTCACTGACCATTTTAAAACTGAATGATGAGAAGACTAGCAGGGAAAGGCTCCTGAAGAGGAGAAATGCTATCTTCAAATTAAGTCAGGTCTGGGAGTGGAGTGTTTACATTGAGAAATGAGAAAAGACACATCTGGATCACATATGTACAGTAGCTTAACTCTGAAAAGTGAAGTTGTCACACATTTATCATTTCAAAACACACCAAAGCCACAGGAGAAAAATGTCGGATCTTAGGAAGAACACATGGGGTTGTGTGTTGCGTTTTTACCATTTGTTACAGTCATTCTACAGTACACACAACTGTCTTTTAATATGCGCATATTTCATCTGAGTGCATATTTTCTTGGCACACAACCACTGAAAATCAGCTCATACTTTGCGAAATAGTCTGAGTTAGTGTCCCACAGACAAGTCAAACAACGTCAACACTATATTTTAGAGATGGGAGGAAAAAAGTTTTTTCTTTTGTGAGATAAATCATGCATTTCCACACGGAGTCCAAAATCGATTTTTTTAAATAAACGTTTAATTCATATATGTTGGGTGAAAATGTTGTTCCTCTGTAATCCTTGTAATACAAACTACAGTATTTATATGGCACAGGATCCTGTGTGGTACAGTAGGAACAAATTATACACTAAGCATGTTTAGAAATTGTAAAATAAAATTAGGATATTTATAAAATCATGAGAACTGCAATACAAGTCAAATCACCACCTAGGTATCGTGATATTATTTCATCAGGTGATTCCTGGTGATTACTATTTCTACTATATGGTATGCTGGTATGAATGATGAAGATCTGCTGATGCACAATCAGTATTGTTACCCAATAAATACCAATCGTCCACTCCTCAAACTGGGAATTTTACTTTTGGGAGAATTAATTTTATATGCAGCTTAAAGGTTCACCAAAGGATCATCTAATAAGTTATTTAGACGACAAGACAGGAAGTGGTAAGGTTTTTAACAATGTAGCACTTTTACCCTTGTAAAAACGAACCCTTCAGTTCACAGAAAATACCAGAAGTACAAAGCTTAAGGTTGATTTCACATATAGTGTTTACTTTACTTGAATCAAGCCCTGGAGCATTCCCCGTCTGTGCAGTTTGTTTAGACAGATGAGAACAGCAATCACACTGAGTGTGGACCAAAAGAACCAGTCTGAATGAGGTGGATTTGGTCTGCTTTCAAGCAAAATCTACAGAGAATTGCAGTGAGAAAGCGAGATGATCCAAGTGCAATTTTCTTGGCTGATACCAATTTCCATTTTTTTTTTTTTTTTTTTTTTAAGTCTGACCAGCCGATACTGATTTTGTCCAATTTAGATTTTCTTATTTCTTTAAGAAAGAACATAACATTTTTGTGACTGTATTGATAAATTCATTCAATTTATTTAATGGCTGTAGAACTCATATTATCACTGGAGTCATGATGAAAAGGTGCACCATTTTGCTCTGACTATGTGCGTGGTTAGACCAGAAGTTTTTCCGGACGTTGGCTGGGACGACACAGCCCTCACAAATGGCCTTCAAGAAGTCCAGCTCTCACTCCATGTGATTATTTTTTTCTGTGAGGCTAGTGTAAAAGGAGGAAGTGTACAGGACAAAGCCTCGCTCACTGAACAACTTGGAGGCACGGATTCAGGAGGTTCTCAACAAAATCCCAAACAACTTCCTTCAGAAGACATTTCACCCCCAGCCGTTTGAGGGACCTGGTTGACACCACTGGTGCCTACGTTGAAATTTAAAGATGTGCTTTCATTTTCTTATGTAATAAAGTACATGTACAATTGGTTTCAGTAAATTTGTATGGATTTTATTACCAATGGTTACTTTTCATCCACCCTGTATAATAAAACCTGAACTATTAAATAACTTTTACTTTTTCTGTAATACCGCATAAGCTCACAGGACTTTCTCCAGATTACAGGCTTTTTTTTCTTTTTTTTTGCACAAATAAAATTCAACTAAGAATGAAAATTTAACAGGGAGTTTGAAGGCGATCATGTGCTTTACTCAGTGCCCCTAACTGCTTAAACTGCTGCAAACCATTCAGAGGCAGGCACATGACTGGCTATTGCCACTATGATTTGATTTAAATGTACAAATCCCTTCTTCCCTCCAACAGCTCCTGACTACAAATGGTTGTAGTGGGATTCAAACTTTTAATTGTTGGGTGACAGTGAATGTATTTCTGCTGTAGTACTTGGACACACGTGTACAATCGCCAGAGAATAAGTTGGTACTGTATATCCAAGGCTGATCGTCTGAAACTGGTCATGACAGAGAATGATCAATCGGTGCATCTCTAGCGAGAATGCAGTTAAACTAAAAGCAAACTTAGCTTAAAGAAGTCAAAGATAGACTTTTGCTAATGTTGCATACTGCAAAGAGGCAGTGACTCTGGCAAATGACAGAACAGTAGGGATGTTAAAATGTGTATGCTCTCTATATGTACATTCATGAGAAAAACATTGGATGCAGAATAAATGTGTTAAATGATTTATTCATATAATTACCTTGTCTAAAAGTATGTCACCCTCATGCTGAAATGTACCTCATGACAGGATGCTGCCACCACCATGCTTCATCACAGAGATCATATTACCAGTTAAAGTTCAGCCTTAAGAGTTTGATATTTTTTTATCTGACCAGATATGTTTTTCCTCACTCTGATTGTCTTAATGCCTATATTCTATATACTTATAAAATTCTATAAAATCTATACTCCTTTTACACAAGAGTGGCCATCATCTAGCTACTCTACAGTACCATACTCTACCAGGCCTGACTGATGTTGTATTTCTAAGATACTTGTCTCTCTAGCACAATCTCCCACATTTATCCGTTATGTTTGGTCACCTCCCTGACCAGTAACAGAGTTTGACAAAACAGCCTTCTCTAGGTTGAGTCTTGGTGGTTCCAAGTCTCTTCCATTTCACACTGACGGAACCCACTGTGCTCCTGACAAATATTAAAAGCTTTAGAAATGCTTTTATGTCCTTGCACAGATGTATGTCTTGATTCAATTCGACTGCAGAGGTCAAGTAGCCTGGACTTCATGGTCTGATGTGCATTGCAAGATCTGGGACCTTAAAGACACACACGTGCGCCTTTAAAAGTCACTTGAATTCGCCACAGTCGGACTTCAGGCAAGTTGTAATGCCATTTTAAAAACAAAGCAACCAGAAGAGCTCAATGCCTTATGTTTATCTAAATACTATATTCCTGTTCATGATTTAATACATAACACATGACAATAAATTGGCAAAAACATAAAATTGGTTGTGTATAGACTGGTATAAACAATGTTAATTTAATATACCTGAAAGAGTGAATATTTTCAGAGCCTTCTGTATATTGTGTACCATCTGAGAGTTTTCCTAAAGTTTATATTATCAGAATACATCTTTTCTCTTCTATATGGCAATAAAAAAAAATGAAAGTCTTTAGACACCCCAAAAAAACATAAGTCTCTGCATATACTGTAAAACCAACTACAAGCACGACCCATACTAATAAACAATCTGCCCACTACTGAGCACAGATTGACAGCACCCCCTGGCTTTTACAGAGGTCAACTGCAGCAACTCATTCACTTTCTCGCTCTCTCGCTGTAATGCACACACATACACAACAGTGTGATCGTCAGGGGTAGCTTTGTGGTTAAGGCATTGGACTACGGTTCGGAAGGTTCCAGGTTCAAATCCCACAACCACCTTGCCCTTGAGCAAGGCTCTTAACTCTCAACTGCTCAGGTATATAATGAGCTAAAAATGTAAGTTGCTCTTGATAAAGGCGTCTGCCAAATGCCTAAATATAAATGTGACATACACAAACCATAATTTCTGAATTCCATAGAGAGGATCTTCAACTTGATAATTACAAACACCAACATAAATCTAGCCCTGACCTTAACCATAGCAAACTAAACTTTTGACATCACATTTAAAAAAACATTTTTTTTAAAGTTTTTTTTTTAATGTCATGTACCTCATTAGAACAAGCCAAATGCACTCAAGGTCTAAATCAAAAACAAGTCATTGAGATTAAAAGGCCAAAAAATAAAAGACATTAGATTTAAAAGCACCTCTAAGTGAAGTGAACGTTCCATTCTTGGGGGTTTTGGGGAACTTTTTTCGAGTTGCTAGCACAGGCCCAGATATTATGGAAATGTGACTCAATAATCATTAAATACAATTAACAGTCACAACAAGCAGTATTAATCAACATCAAAGTAATAGTTTTGCATTAAATACATGAGATGTCTGCAGCATGCGTGGAATGTGTGTGATGGGTATGTAGCCTACACATAGTGAAGATACGCAGTCACTAAGATTTATACACAAATCACTTTTTATGCTTACAACAAGCCTAACATTATGACCACTCGCCTAATATTGAGTAGATCCCCCTTTCCCCACCCTGACCCGTCGAGTCATGGACTCCATTAGACCTTTAAAAGGTGTGCTGTGGGATTGAGCACCAAGCCGTGAGTAGCAGATCCTTTAAGTCCTGTAAGTCGTGAAGTGGGACCTCCATGGATCGGACTTGCTTTCCAGCACATGCCACAGATGCTCAATTGGACTGAGACCTGGGCAAATTAAAAGGCCAAGTCAACACCTCCAAATTCTTGTGTTCCTCAAACCATTCTTAAGCTATTTTTGCTGAGCTCAGGGCGAGAGAGGCTCAGCTCCTTCAGAGAGAGGCCACTGCCATAAGGGAATACATTTATCCATGAAGAGGTGCTCTTGGTCAACAACAATGTTTAGGTGGGTTGTATGTGTCAAAGTAACATACTGTACATTTGACTTGCAAAACCCAGGATTTTCCAATAAAACATTATCCAAAGCCACATTCTCTCACCCAACTTGCCTTCTTCTCATAGTCTTTTCCAGGTACGAGATGCATGCGCACGCGACCACCCTTGTGATGTTTAAAAATAAATAAAAAAAAAAAAAAAAACTTCATCATATGAGGCCACTTCAGAGGATTTTTTTTTTTATCAGCGACATGGTATATTACTTAGTACAGTGGAGTTTACTCCTGATGAGTTACGTCTCTTAATGAAGTAGACCTCACACAAATACTACACTGAGATCACAGAGCCACTTCACTAATAATTACACAAACAAAAACACTTATGGTAAAACTAAAAGCTTTCAAAACACTGAAAATTTATTACATAGCAATAAAACCTAACCTTTTTTAGTTTAGTATACATGTATCTTTACAGTAAATGCACAACAGGTGTTTTGTTTTGCCTACAGACAGCCCTTCAGTGATTATTAGGATGGAAAGATTTTCATTTATGAAAATGGTATAGACGGAGAAATTTTCTTCTACACCCAATTTTTATTTAACACCATCTCTCATATGTTACTTCAGGCATCACCAAAACACTCTTCTCTGTAAAAGCACTCACCACTTGATGTGCTTTAATCTGGGTTTTTATAACTATCTATTTCATCCTCACCCCAGGTCAAGTCCGTAGTTTATTATGGTAGTTAACTACAAAGCAAATCAGTAAAAAGAATAAATTGTGTTACTTTATATACAAAATAATAATAATGATTCCTACTGTAAATAATACCTTTGAGCCTTAAAAGCTTGCCTCCAAGTGCATCTTACCACTGTGACTTTGATGCATTTCATTATTGAACATGCAGAACACATCGAAAATGATGTAGTAAAATAAGCGCAATGCAGTAACAGCCTGTTTTCCATGTGGTGTGGAATCTTCTCCATAGTCATGACTCTGGACATAATCAGCGATCTCTTGACGTAGGTGGTAAAAGTTTTACAGCAAAGTCAACAAAGGCAGAGTAAAAAAATAATAATCATAATTAAAAGAACGCTGTGAAATAACAGCTGAAGATTTGATGTAATTGTGTGGCATTGTTGGTTTTCAATTTGATTCAATACCACTAATTTTTATTGTTTGATTTGCCTCAAGCATATATAATTTCTTTCAGGTTTTCAACAATTAAAAACTACTAAAAAAGATTCAATAAACATTGTAATGCTGTGTAACCAATAATGTTGCCTGTTTAAATGTCATGTCTTGTACAAAGTGATGGTGTTCTTTTCCTGCTCTTTCTTCTGCTCCACACACCATCCATCCATATTAAAAGAAGAAATAACCTTGCAAAACAAGAGTATTTGGTAAGTAGTACATTTTTCATTCAATGATAAGTTCAAGTAAATAACCAAAAAAAAAAAAAAAGATTAAAGACCTAGAAAGTGGAAGTAAAAGAGACAGGTCACCAGCGCTGTGATGGATGTAAGACAGCTAGGACAGTCACTGTGAATGAGACACAAAACTTTAGTGTTTGGTGGATAAAAGGTTGATCGATAGGGCATACTCTACACCTTGATAGGATAAAAGGTTGATCGATAGGGCATACTCTGGAGGGTGTAGCAGGTAGAGAGCTTGCACCTGCGAGAGTCAAATTTAGTTCTTCTAATCACCTTATTCAAAGCACACAGAGGAACATTAACCTACTTCTACTCAGATGCAGAACATTTTAAGAAGTGGCAAAATCAAGAATAAAAACGCACCAAACCAATGCAGTTTTCCTGTTTTTGATATGATACCTGCATCAAAGTCCTTACCAATCCCTCATTCACTGTGCAATGTCAAACCTAAATTATTTTTAGGTTTTAAGTAGGAAGTACATCGATTCATTTTCCTAATCTAAGCCAATGTTTAGCTAGTATAAGTATAACTTATTCAGTTAGCATTCCTTTCTTTCTAGAATACTGATCATGGAAACCATTAAGTTAAGACACTTGCTGTAGATAAATACACAGTGATTGGGTTAAAAAAAAAAAAGGCATTCAAAATCGAATGGCTATAAATCACAAAGGTATTTAGTATCCGCACCACATAAAGCTGGAAAGAAAAAAAAAAAACATCATGTTATTCAAAAACCAGCGCCAAGAGCAATCTTCTATACTTCTATACACTTAACTTCTATATACTGGTAGCACCAGAGTTCTCAAAACCCCAAGCAACCCCATTTTTGGTAGACTAGTAACGCATGTTCTGGATACTACCTGGGTCCAAAAATGGCTTCCCCACTCAACATACTGTACCTACACAAACACTCTGACTCAAGTCAGGGCTTTAAAAAAGTTCATTTAGGTATGTTTGTGTGCTACTTTACAACAATCTGTTTGTACATGAGATAAGGCACTAGCTCACCTGCTTATTTGTTCTTGTCTAACTACGCTAGAGGCTACAATAAAAAAAAAAACAACAGCCCAGATATTAAGCTCTGTTTCTCCAAGCTACTGATTTGTCCACCCAGGTACTAAGACATGCACATATACTATATAGGCGAAAGTATGTGGACACCTGACCATCAAACCTACATGTGGGGTTTTCCCAAATTTGCCACAAAGCTGGAAGCGCACTATTGCTTAGAACATGTCCTGCATTACATTTTCCCTTCAGTCAAACTAAACCAGTTCCAGCATGAGAATGTCCATGAGCACAAAGCAAGCTCGATAAAAGACATGGTTTGCCAAGGCTGTTGTGGAAAAACTTAACCAGTCCTAGCCCTGACCTCAACCCCAAAACACCTTTGGCATGAACACTATACACTAGATCTTCTCAAATGTAATCAGTCCCTGAACTGAGTAATGTGTGGCTAAATGAGCACAAATTTCCACAGCCACACTCCAAGAATCTAGTGCAAAGGGGCACCAATTCTATGCCTAATGCCCGTGGTTTTGGAACGGTCAAAAATGAGTGAGGTGGTGAAGTGGCCACATGGATTTGACCCTATAGTTAACCCGTTGTTAAAATAATCATGACTCCTGGCTAGGGTGCGAGATCCCAGGAGAGAGCAGAAGATGTCTGGGTCATTGAGCTGACCGATACATAAGCAGTTAATCAATTTGCTGTAGGCTCACTAAGATTAATCTGTCCCTGAACATGAAAACTACCTGCTCAGTCTCTAATGGGTGCTCCCGCTCTCTCTCGCACCCTCTCCCTCGTTTCTTACCTTCCACCCTACATAAACTCAAACACATTAACACATTTTAATGATGTAGACAGAGAAAAGAAAGGAAAGAAAAAGAAAAGAAAAAAAAAGACGTTTTTGTTAATTTAGTAATACAAATCAGTTTGGAGGCTTGACTCACCTCTTTACCCTCTGAGATTAACTATTCAGCTGAGGTAAAGCAATTAACACAGCGCATTAGGTAGCTCTATCGATCTAGTACACATCAACCCTATCAGCCCTACTAATCAGCCATCCATTCCACTGACATTTTCAATACACCTGACATTTTCAATATACCAAACATCAAGCCTGCGTATGCTTCTCTGGCCGCTGGAAAAATCACCTGCCAAAATCTTATTCAGAAAATGGACAAAGTACCCGCAGCGTTGTGGTCTGTCTATTCCTTCTAAACAATAAACACACGTCTCCTGAATGCGATCCATCAATGCCTATTACATTTCCTTGCTTTCTCCTCAGCCCTGATGTATATTTCTTCCCTCTTGATTTGCTTCCCTTAAGTAATCTCTCTCTCACGCTCTTGTCCTGGCAGAGATTCCCACCGTACTGTTTTGCTGCTCACAGTAAAAGGAGATGAGCAGAAATGGAGCTGTGAGCTCAGGCTCGCCTGCTAGCTGTTGTATATTACTGATGATGATATTATTATTTATAAAGACTCATAAAGGCTGGAGGTAAACTGGCCATGAATCAGCTCAGCCCCGGAGGCACAGCGAGGCCTGACACCTCTTATTTCTCACACCTTACACAAACATAACCCATTTTCATTCATCATGCCGACACAGCCACAGCACCACACACTCTTCTATATTTCTTGCCCTGCAGTTCCCCTCTGATATCTGTGCTTTTCCCGGCTCATGCTTTCTTTCCCCCCCCCCCCCCCTCCCTCCTCAAAAAAAACCCCTTCACTCCCTCAGCTCGTGTGCCAGGTCGTATCCGCAGGGGTGGCTGGGGGAAAACGGAATGTGTGATTAACCTGTATCCAGGGCAGCTCCCAAACCTGTGGGACATGAGCGCCGTGAAAGGGGTCCTTTCAACAGCTGCCCGAGATAAGTGCCTGAGGAAAATTGCTGTGTTATTACGACTCTGTTGTATTATGCTACAGAGAAAGGGGGCTTTATTAGCACGCAAGTAATTGAAGTGTCTTTTCTTGCAGGCTGTCGGCCATTTTTCTTGATTACTCAATCTTTTTTTTTTTTTTCAATTTTCTACTCTCACTCATTCTTCTCTGCGAGAAAGGTAGCCATTAGCCTAAATTAAGATAAGACAACTCAAGTAAAGCAACAGCTACTATACAAAAATGTTGACAGTTGTTAGATCAGTTTTGAGCAAAAATAATTTCTCCTGCTAAAAGCTATTTAGTCGAATCAGCATTTCAATCCTGAACGTAAAAAACGGTTTTAAAAAAAACTGAGACAAGTCAGGTTTTCGCAAAACAAACAAAACTTTAATTGCATTATTTTCTGTACAACACCAGTACACCAACACCAGTGTTTTTTGATCGCAACCCGAAACTCTTTGTAGCTTATACACATGTACAGGCTACCTAGAGTTTACTGTACATATAAAGCTACATTAATGTTCATTACTGTATAATTAATGTTTTGTTCAATTATTTTGTAAATACTTTATTGATCCTTACCCAGGCTATCCGTATAACCAACAAAAAGGTAAATCTGCCCTTTTTTAAATTCTTTACACTAATGTGTTTTATGTTACCTTTATAACCAAAACAAAAATGCTGTACACAACATAACACCATACCATGCAGGTGTGAAGTCTGCATACTGTGTGGGCTGCTCAGTTTTTAAAATGTGGTCAAAATTTTCAATTCACTTAAACGAGTTCTTTAAATAAGTCAGAATAACTTTAGGAATTAAGTATAAAGTTTGAAGAGCTGTAACCAGTCTAAAAAGTCTTTCTAACAGTCAGTCAGTCAGTCATAGTAAAATTGGGAAGCGGTCTAGCTTATAGATTGATTTTTTTACACCATGGTAGCAGCAGCATCATTTTATTAGTCTACGAATCCCAGTAAATTGGCTCAGCCATTGCATGTGGTTTGGGGCAAATGGAGATACGAGATACCAAATATGTGCGCTAACAAAATTTTAGACAGTTTCAGCACAAGTTCATTTTTAGGCTAAATAAAGCCCAGAAAAGTAAAAAAAAGTCTTTTTGTTGGCTTGGGTTCAGCAATCTACGATAAACACCCATATTCGCCTTCATCATGCCCATTGCACATGTGCTCAGTTGGAAAAAATTAACTAGAAAAATACAGTATACTGAATCCTGATGGCAGAGGGCATCAAGGCTGACCACATGACACACACAACAGATGAGCGTATCGTCAGTCAACAATCAAGTTTGAAAGCAGGCTTCACCAGTTCCTCATCCATTTCCTCACTGGCACACAGCCTACAGGCCAGACCCAAGCCAGGACATTTCAGCTTTTGAGACAAGCTAAAGATAGCTGATGCTGCAAAGATGTCTCATGTGCGATGTCTATAATGCATAATGCAACAATCTGGGAATAAATATACATCTTAAACATCTTTTTGTTTCCGGTGTAATGACACTGTAGTGGCAGAGTTCAACATTTTGCTTCTTTTTGTTACGCTTGTTTTTAAACAGTTCACTTCAGATTTGGTAGCACATGAGTAAGACAAGATTTTTTTTTTTTTTTTGACAAACGAAAGCGTATATTGATTAAGAAGCTTTTCACATGGCAGGCAGGCAACGGCTCTCCGCTGCATGGATAAAAGGTCAGAATTCTTACTCAGCTCAGCTTTTTACAAGCAGGTGAAAAATCGCTTGCATCTCACACCAGACACTAATTTTACTTTTGTAGCGACAAGGATTGTTAGCCTCAAAAGTTTTGCGCTTTTCATCTCATTGAAAATCACTGAATGGAAAGCATTGAAACAGCCATAGTGTTATTTCAGTCAGCTTTCAACTATAATGTTACTCTTCAAGTGTGCCAACGCATCGTATTTACGCTCATCGTGCCGAGCAAAAATGGATATGCTAAAAAATACAATATGTTTTATAGAGGATGCAAACACAACTGACTGTGTAAAATCAATGATAGTTGATTTTGTACTATTCTAAAGAATCAGGTGATTTTAAAAAGATAAACAAAAACCTGCAATTACAAATCTGCTAATACAACATTGCAGACATTTCAAAAATAACTTTGACAAACGTATATAGTTTACATCATTATATAGGTTGAAATAAAACCGTTATTTATCATTTTAATCAAGTAATCATTTCTGGTTCTGACATTTTATGCCTTTAACAAATGTTTTTCACACAACATTACAGCTATAAAATGCACTGCCCAAAATCTAAACGGCACATGAGCCAGGACTGCACTTTGAAATTCAGTCTAAACTTTGTCTCAGTTCTCAATAGCACCAAGTGCACCGGCAGGGTCTCAATGGCACTAAATTAAAAACAGACAAACTTTGTGATCACATACGCTGATAATATGTATTAAGAATAACATGTTGTTAGTACAAACATTTCTGACAGCCGAATTATTCTTACGTTCTAACATTTGTTATATTTCTGTAATATTCAATGTCAAACCTGGTGTAAAGCAGACTTACCAACCCCAGCTAAATGCTGACATGCTAAAGCTAGTTGACCAAATTCAGAATCCTTTTTAACTTTGCAAATCCCATTTAAATATGAAGAAATTCACAGGTATAATTCAAACCTTAAAAAAAAAAAACTGTCAGGTGCACGCCTGAAGCAAGTAATGCGGCGCAAGACATTTCATCTGTCAAGACCCTTCACTTCTGATTATAATTCTGATTAAAAAGCCATTCATTCTAATAATAATAATATACAGACTGTCTTAAGTTGGGGTCTTGGGTTCCTTTCAGTTATTCTAGCATTAAGGCGCACAGTTAAAGCTTTCAGCATGGTGTGTAGGAACAGCTGTGCGCACTTCAGCCCATAAACACCACCGTCAGCAAGCAGTTAGTGAAAGTGACGGGGTGAATAGAGGCCAGTTGCATCGGGAAACCAGGGGATTCAGACATAAACAAACACTAGACTGTTAACACTCAGCGGCTTCACTAGGAGAGGTCTTCCGCAGACAACGGCTTAGCCGATAATGCCGCTGACCTCGTCTCTGATGTTTCCTCTGTGCTGTGTGAATAAACCCTCAGCGAAGCAGTTTATTTGCTTTCTGCACACAAAAGTGGAGCCTACTGACGGGGAATTTAACTAAAGTTACAGATTTTAATGATTCTCCCTGTCCTCAAGGGTGTTAAAGGTTAATACGCAGAATTTCCCTCCATCAATAGGATTATGTGTCATTGGCTGACATTATTCACACAGGCTGCACTCGGTGGCCTTTAACCAGAAACGCTGAGCTAGTTTTACTCCAAAAGCAAGTTAATGATGACAGAACTCATTTTCAGGGTGAACTAGCAAAATCACTTATAAGTACATCAAAACATTCTCCTGTTTGTCCATGTCAGTTCACATGAACTCCGATGCCCAGAAGCACTAATCTTTAGGCTGTGTGTGTGGTGCAGGCTACACACTGGGGGCAGATGATGTGTTGTGTCTCATGGGTGGCAAGTCACTCTCTTCAAATGCAGTGTCAGATTAACACATTGTAGAGCAGCTTAATTCAATGATTCTCAATTCCAGTCCCGGGAAACCACTGTCCTGCACAGTTTACAGTTTTAACCTACGTAAAATACATCAAGTCTGTCAGTAAATTACTCCCTAAGAGGCTGTTTGCACATACTGCACCATTTACTACATTAGTAACCCAGACGCATCCATAAGTGGAGTCGTTAAAGGATAGCCTTACCCTTCTTTGCCCCAAAGATCTTAAATGCTTCCCTCTTGGTACATGTATTTCTATACTTGATCAAGTACTGGACTCTTTACATGTGTATTTATGCAGGATTTTTGTCCAGATCACTGAACTGTCCAGGTGACTTACCTAGTTTTGACACTTTCATCAGTTCTTTCATCAGGTACAGAGAAATTTTTTTATGTTATTTTTAAATGTTATTTTTAAACCAAAGCAGAAATAACATCTATCAAAAACTACCATGTCTCATGTCCTTTCCCCTTCAGTAACTTGTCTTTTCCAATCAGAGACTTTTTTTTAATCAGTCAAAAACAAACAAATTCTACAGACTCCAGACGGTCGATGGTGGAACCTCATGAAGAAGTTAAACATCTCCAAGTTCCCTCATAAGAATGGTGCAGCATTTGCAAAATCAAACCAAGTCCAGCTTACTTGCACTTCCACCATTACACACACCAGCAACTGAATGTTTATCAGTCCTGAACAACTCATCGATAAATCTCCTCTGACTAACACTAACACTTTATAAACGGTGCATACCGTCTACTGCAATACATTTAAGTGCAGCAATCAGGAATCGTGGGTGTAACTCTGTATAAGGATCAAGGGGATGCGAGCAAAATCCTTCAACACTCGTGCAAGCTAGCCCTGGCTTCTGGAATTAATATTTTACAAAGACAGAGTCTTCTATAAGTGGAGTCCACTTCAGTTCTCATCTTTCTTCTCCAGCAGTCCATGTTGCCTGGAAACTGCCTTAATGGCACATCTATTTCAATATCTTTTCATATGTATTCCGTATGTATTATTCAGACGTTTAATATCTTTCCTGACTCCCTCTGGGTAGTTAAGATTCCCAGACTCAGCCCTTATTTTGTTTTCCTTTCTCTGTGACTCTCCCCTGCTTTCTGGCGCTCTCCAGGGAGAAGAGGAGGTCATATCTTGTCCACCTCCTCTCCTCAAATCCTGCTCTCTATCAAAGCCAACGGCGTGTGTGCGCGCACGCATGTGTGTGGCGAAACAGAAATGTAGTTATTGGGTTGAGAAGCGCCTTAAGATTGAGAGCAGAGAAAAGCCATAACTATGGATGTGGAACAAAACATGGCAGTAAATGAAGGGTGTGGTGCAAAAGAAACTAGTATTTGATTTATATCTGGGTTTTTAAGGATGGAAATTGTTCTACTGAGGTAAACAGTAACATCTACTACAAGTACGAGGTTTCTCTTGAGAACTGAATTCTATAAGCCCCGCTGAAGAACTGTGACACATGAAAAATGAAGCTCAATAAAACAGTGTTAATTGCCAGGAGTGATTAGGAAAAACGACAGAAGCAGAGAGACAGAGTAATTACGATCCGTCTTCGTCACCGTCATTAGCGGTGTGGGCCTCTTCACCCTGCCATCTTTCTTTCTTCCAGCGCAGTCACTGTTGCCATGGTAAACCAAACTCGAATCCCATTTGCCTCTCAGCACGACCCAGCTGTTCACCGCTGAGGTAGACAGAGGGAAAACACACACATGCACACAACTACCGTTTTGACCAACTGCATCCTTCAGCAAACTCTCTTCTTTTTTTTTCCATCAAATATACTTAATTGACCAATAAGCAGATTGTTATTTTAATAAGAATCTATTAGTTTCATAAGAAATTCACAACATCCATTACTAATCAGAAACTTGTATACAATTTAATGAGCACTAAATGAATCCAATATTCCAGTGTTTTCTCACCAGATTTTCAATTTTAATAAATAAATAATTTAAAAAAACAACAACATTTGGCTCAGCACCACATACATTTCCTTCATGTAAAAAGCTCCCAATCCAATATAGACCACTGTACAGCCAGCAACACTAACAAAGCTTTCACACCACAGCACTGCTGAATTCTCAAATCTGACTGGTCAGAAGGTTTATCAATTTTATCACAGCAGCTCGGCCAGCAGGTCCAGCTTTAAGTCAAAGCACAGGTTAAAATATTACATTATTAATATTTCAAGGCCTACCGGTCTGGAGCCTACGGACATCACTAGACATTTACTGCTGCTGCCTTTAGTTGCTGCTTGTTCGTTGGTCTTTCTGCCTTTATTAATTGAAAAGCTGCTTCATTGAGTTGAGGTCAGATAAGTGACTCCTTTATTTAAGAGCAGTCCATTTCTTTGCCTGACATAATTTATCATCACAAGAGCAAAATTATCCCGCCACTTCAAGCAAGTCACACCACCAATGAACATCAATAAGCCACTTCTATTGGCAGCCACACATGCTCATGCAAAAACACTGCCTCCACCATGTTCGACAGATGAGGTGATATGTTTCAGTACATGAGCCCTTCCTTTCCTTCTATTCTTCCCTTCCAGTCATTTTAGTATGATAAAAAAAAAATGTAAGTAATCTCGTCTCAGCACAGGTTTTCGTTTTTTTTTTTTTTTTAAAGCAAATGTCAATCTGGATTTGAACTTTATATTCTTGATTGTTACCAGTGGTTTGCATCCTTTTCTTCAAAAAGGAAAGAATTCTGCAATCATCCACTGTGGTTGTCTTGCAGGCCTTTCGTTGCTGATGAGCGCTTCTTTTTAAAGAAACTTTTACATTTTAAAGTCATAAATGAATAATAAGTGATTTTTGTTAAAGCCCTAGAATTAAAGCCGAATATCTACACTTCATTTCAAATCAAATGAGCTGGTGTACAGAGGTAAATATACAAAAATCATGTCTGTGTCCACATACTTCTAAACACAACTCCTTTGGTATGCTTATGTTTTCTGTAAGGAGCTTTTTAATAAGCATTTACGGAAGGAGTCTCTTTTTGTCGGTGTAATGCAATGGTCAGTAAGTTTCATGCCATAAAACAGGCTTCAGAGCAGATGATTTTTAATTAACGTAATAAACTGAATTCACTTCATAAGATACTCATACGATGTCTCACAAACTTTATACATCATTAAATGTAATAGTTGAATAAAAAGCTAAATGTTCAACACATTATATTTAAAATCTGTAATTGATAGGAAACTGCTATAAGAGTATAAAACACGTATTAGAAAATAACCAACTTGTGTGGAAGAACAGGAAGAGCTATGCCTCCAGTCACCTCACACCATCCCAATGTTGATTATTTTCCTATAACAGCATGCCTAGTCTTGTTTTATTCCTTAACAACCTCATTTGAAAAAGAAGGATTATTTTTCCAACAATCCTGTTCTTTAGACACACTACTTACACCACCATGTACACCTCTGTCTATTTTAACACCCTGTACTCCTATCTACCAAGACAGAAAGTGTTTCACACACAAGACAATACACAAGATTACCTGCAAATTTGTAACGCTGTGGTTAGGGATGTGCTGAGTCCATCTTAGGCGTTAGTTCTGGAACCGGCATTTGATCCGAAGGAAAATATTTCCCAGTCCACATTGTGAATGTGAATTGTATTTACTCAGACAACACAACACATTTTAAGTCTGTCTACGTCTTAAGCCTTGTTTCCATTGCACCTATAATGTTTCTTATATCTTAGCAACAAATGCAAACAGAGTGCCAGGATCAGGTATCATCTTATCAGCCAGTACTCACCTGTATGAGCTTTTCTGTTTTATCTACTTTATCCTTCAGTTTTAAATCACTGTCAGACAAATGTTCGTCAACATATGCCCCGCCCCCAAAATAAATGTTCAAAACCAATTAAAAACAAGCCACTTATTTCACCACGGCTACTATGACTTTCCCTAAACCCTATAAACTAGGCTCATTCCTATTAATCACGCAGGGTCAGCTGAAGTCTTACAGTCACTTGGGCTTTTGTTTTAAGGGTGAATAATAGCTCAGTTGGCCCTTGGAGAGCGAAACATAATTGTAAGCTTTTAGTGGTTTGCTTTAAAACCATAGCCTTGGGGTGTATGTTATAATTACACTCATGATCATCTGTAATAAAGCATAAACACTGAACTCTTACAATGCAATACCGCTCAAAAGTTTGGGGTCACTTTCTAACTCCATGGTCTTTTCCATCTACATTGTAACGCAAGGTTGAAGGCATCCAAAATATGCAATAATCTCCTGTTAATGTTGAGATCTGTCTGCTACTCATGATCTGTAAAGCCTTCATGACGGCTTTAATCTGAGGTGCTGTTAATTGGTCATTTCTGAGGCTGGAAACACTCAATGAACAACTTCTCTGCAGCAGGGTTAAGTTTTGGTCTTGTTTTCCTGGGAAGGTCTTCATGAGAGCCAGTTTCATTGACAATACTGTTCTTGCAAGAACTATTCCAGAAAAGCGGTGTATACACACACACACACACACACACACACACACACACACATACACATATACATTACAGTTTTACATACACATTACATTTTATATATAAAAACAAGAAAGAGAGAAAGGAAGATGGTTATAAAAACACATTGTAAGGGTTCAGTGTTTATACTTTATTACAGTGTGTACATAAATACATACTGCTATCTATACGGACCAAAATATGAAGATATGAAGCATGTGTTTTAAGGCAGATTATAAAATTATGGGATAAATAAACGTAAAAACCTAAATCCAAACGCACAATGACCCACAATACAGGGTCGGTACTCTACAATCAGCAGAATCATCAAACCCTGGCTTTCTAACTAAATCAGTGTCAGTTATGTTCTATAGCCAGCTTTGACAACCCAAAATAAAGCATTATTCAAACTTCAGATTTCAGCAAGATATTTCTCTGAGCAGAGAGGGGAGCAAGGAAAAAAAAAAAAAAAAAAAAAAAAAATCACACGCTCTTAGTGCTTCAGAGGACATCCATCTGGCTTACACAATTAGAAAACCCTGTTATCATGGCTCATCCATCCACGAGGGCTCAGACTATAGGGCTGTCTGTGTGAAATTACCATGCCAATGTATGTAAATCTCAGGCATTCTACATAGATTTTGACAACTGGCTCCAGCCACGTGACCTCTATGCTCGTAAGCCTTGATTTGTTTCGTCTACATAAAGACTCTAAATTAGCCTGTCGTCTTAAGGAGAGCGTTCCTGAAATGCTCAATTTAAATAATGCACAAGGTTAACTTGACGGGTTCAATCCATTTTAGGCGAAGCCATAAACGCTCACTCATCCTCATATAATAGAAAGAGAAACCTGCTCAAGAACATCCATAAAACATATTATTCATTGCTACATCAGGTTTCTTCATGAGCAGTTAGCAATTAATAGTGCACATACCTGACAAACCAGTACAGCTCATGCTCACTCGGAGATAATTTACGGTGGCAACTTTGACGAGCCATCTAATCAAGTGCAACCATTCAGTTAATTAATTAATCTAACTGAGCTTGAGAGAAAATGAAAGTAAAAAAAATAAAAAATTGAACAATAGCACACTTCTGCTTAACTGGAGACGACTGTCTGGACTTAGGTGCTACTTTCCTCTTTAATTGAGAGTGAAAGATCATTAAGAAATTCACATTAATGTTTCAATCACTTAGCCAATTAACCCTGTATGCTCCTTGCGAGCTGCAGTGTGTTAGTTAAAGCTACGTTTAATGAGGACGTGATTTAACGCTGATAAATTCTAAACATTAGTGAATTGGGGGGGGAGAATAGTATTGTGGCCGAAGGAAGAGTCACCCAGCTGCATGTCTAAAGAGAAATACGGCTTAGCTATTCTTTAAACCTCTTGTGCAATATGAAATGGAGCTTAGGCTATATTTCAAAAGCTGGAAAGCTATTAAAGAGAAATAATAGTGTATAAGAGCAGGGAAAAATGCAATGGTGTTTTCATTTCACTGCACAAGTCTATCATGAACAGACTGATCCACCTTCACTTTTGAGTACAAGTTAAAGAAAG
>JAOVVB010000049.1:19850251-19862446 GCA_028570985.1 Heterobranchus longifilis
AGAAATCAGGAAGGGGGCAAATAGTTTTTCACACCACTGTATATATATATATATATATATTATAGGGTCTTATTTTCCTGCTGGTGGGTGCCTGGGAGGGCTCCTTGGAGGGCTCCTTGGCTCCTTGGCTCTCTAAAGCTCCCCTAATGTTGATCCCACTCCGCTGGCGCGAGTAAAGTGCAGCCTGAGATATATGCCGGCATGTGAAATGTGAGCAAAAACAGTCAAACAGAGCCTTGCGGGAATGCGGAATAGACTGAAGGAGCTCGAGCCGGTCAGTGGCGAGGCACAAGGGTTAATCGTGGTCGTGGAACAAGCGGGGGTCGAAGCCAGAGAAATGAGGGAAGTCTGTGATACAAGCTCGAAGTCGGTAGCAGGTAAGAGGTCGGCAACATGAAGTATCCAAAAGGCTAGAGTCCAAAACGAGAGGCGAAATCGTAGTCAGAAAAACATGATTAGGCAGGCAAAGATGAGACAAAATGCTGGAATATTGGGCTTGGTAAGGCACTCAATAATCTGGCAACGTGATTGTGTTAGAGCGTGGTTTAAATAGGTATGAGATAATTGGTGATAGCGTCCACGTGTGCGGAGAGCTGAGGTGGTGAGAAGTAAGGAGCGGTTGGGAACATGGAGTGCTTAAGGTGATCACGGCGGGGTGTGGCTTGACATGTCGTGGCACTATGAACAGCACCAAATGTGTTCCTTTGGTAGAATTTCGCAGTAGCTGCTTTTATTATGTAGCTGCTTGTTTGTAGGTCTTTCAACCATCCGTTTTGTCTTTAATAAGTGAAAAGCTTGCTCGATTGGACTGAAGTTAAGTGACTGAATCTGCATTTTCTTCCCCTTTAGTTCTTGGGTTGCTTTTGCAGTATGTTTATTATAGGTAGGTACAGTAGGTAGACAACCAGAAGGGTATTACGAAGTGAAAAAAGTCGCGCTCACCGCCGTGGGAAAACGGCAGCAGCCAAAATAAATCAGTTGCATTTTAAAGTCATTAGTGAAATGATCGCCAGGTGGCGCAAAGTGACATTTTGCATTCGCCGCAGTTTTAAATACTGTATAATTAAGTAATAAAAAAGTCTTAACAATATGTTGTATCGAAGTATACACGGAGTTTCGGTTCATTTTCTGACGCGCTCACCGAAAACAATACAGAACAGCGCACCCTGTTTACTTTCTTTATTTAACAAAATCATAACTTTATTTCATCATTGTGAGTGCGCTTAAATAAAAGTAGTCTCTTATAAAGGCTATGTAGCTTATATAGTTTTACTATATGGTTTTCGACATTAATCTGAGAATGTTTTAATTTTATGGTCATTTAGTTTCATTTATTTCAGTTAATAAATCTACTACAAATTTAAAGAACACAAAATATACACGCTTAGTTTTTCTAATTACACAAAATAAAATCTAAAGGCTCAGTGTGTTAACGTTTATGTTGCTTAAATTCGAAAATTTAACATTTAAAATTAAAACATTTAATTAAATTTAAATTATAAATTTGTACTGTAATGTTAGTACTGTGATTATGAATTCGTTTAATTACAATGTTTCACTCGATTTTATCTGCAACTATGTGCGGCTCTAGACGAGCTGCGGCTCATTAATCCTTGAGAGAATGAACTAAGGCCTGAGGTCTCAGTCTATAGTTATATAGCGCCACTCAGTCGTAAAAGCCAGCAAACGCACAAACCCAAATGCTGTCGCCATACGCCGCAACGGTAAAAGTAGAATACCGCTTGTCTACCTACTGGTGGAGGTTAAACCCATGTTTTATGAAAAGATTTAAAGCGGTGTATTTTTTCCCATTTTCTTTACTCTTCTGTATTTCTTTCAACAAATAAAAAGGAATGCCAAAATACTGAAACAAGTGTAACACCATTTAAATAAATGCCATTACCAATCTGGCTCCTACACTGATTTAGTCTCGATTCCCGGCATTATTACAACATTCCTGGGCATAATGCACCTTAAGGGGAGGAAGTACAAACAATGGGGAATTTCTGCTGTAAATCTGCATAAATGTGCAGTGATTTTATTAAAAAACTGGTCACAAATTTAAAAGGCTCAGGGCCATCCTACAGCTTAGTCCAGCACTTCGCATGTATTTTTCCAGACTAATTTCTGGATCCAACAATAAATATGAATAAAAAACGTTTATATTGTTACTAGTAATTGTGTGTGACATAACTAAAATAACAATCAATATTCCTGATCAGGCAAGTGTCTATTCCCTTCTGAGGTGACTGTGTGCTGTGCTCACAGGAGAATTATGTGGCACTAAACTACAGTTTCATCAGTAGCTACATTTACATGGACAACATTTCTTCAATCAATTCCAATGAAACTTTTTACATGGATACTGATTCAATAAGATGGAAGTTTACATCTTCAAAGCAATCAAACAGAACGTTACTTTTTTGGCCTGCGCGAAGTGTTTCTGCCCACGTACAGCTATTTTCTACAACCTGAATGGATTATGAAGGGTTTACACCATTTCTTTTGTTACAATTGATAATTAATTCCTATCGGGCCAGACAGGGTCAGACTGTTTCAACTGAGGTGCATTTTTATTCCAATTGAGCAGTCACTCCTATTATTAGTTGAATATTATGGACCATGTAAACATACCTAGCATTTCCAGATACCCAAATGCTCCTGAATTCCTCAAAAGTATTAAAGTGTAAAGGTTAAAAACCTCACACTTTCACATCATAAAATAAGATTTCAATTCCTAATGCAAAGATTTGAAATTGGTCGATCACCTACAGTGTTCCAATATGATTTAGTAGCTTTCCATCAACATGTGACAAAGTCCTCATCTGTACTACATAAATTACACAAACCAGTCAAATGTGTGGACCCGCCTTCTTACGCTGTGGTCTTTTCTGATTATTTCTTTCTACATTGTAAAACAATGCTGAGGGCATCCAAAATATGGAATAATCTCCTTTGAATCGTTATTAATAAGTTGTGTCTGCTACTTATGCTGTGTAAAGCCTTTATAACGGCTCCAATCTGAGGTGCTGGTGATTGGTGGATTTAGAGGCTGGTAACTCTAATTGAACTTCTCGCTGCAGCAGAGGTAAGTTTTGGTCTTGCTTTCCTGGGAAGGTTCTCATGAGAGCCTGTTTGCACTTGACATTACAGTTCTTGCAAGAACTATTCCACAACAGCTGACCTTCGTGTCTTGAAATAACAACTGACTGTTGTTGTTACTTAATGACCTAATCCCATATATGTGTGGCGCAGAAAAAAGCAGTAGTAGCTCATACTATTGTTAAAGCGTCAAAATCTGTTTCCTTACTGTGAAGAGTGTTTAAATATACATACCAAATGTAACTAGAGGCTTTACAAATGTCAATAAGAATTAAGTTATTGTTTTTATAAAATGCAGACAAAGATAATTTCTGCGTTGTTTTTTTCCAAAATATATTCTTTAATTTTGTTAAGAGGGCTTAAAAATACTAATATTAAGTAATGCGGACTGAGCAACACCATTTTTACTGTATATACCTTAAAATATAGCATGCCTGCTTATAGATCAACGGTAAGACTGTTTTTACATTAAGTTTGTGTAGTCCCATATTTTACTATTTTTTAACGTTAACACAAGTCACAGAGCTCCTACAAACTGGATCTGTTAAAGAGTCCGCTATAAAATATCAGTGTTGCCTTAGATAACGTATTTTTATTTCACTGTCTACACAAATGAGCTGCAGCTGAGCCACACACCCAGTCAGAGAACAGCAGAGTAGAACAATAAGCCAGGGGAGGGAATCTTCATGCATGAGGTCACAATAGAGGAAAAATCTATTTGGAATTTTTAAGACCTAGCCAACACAAAAATGAGAAAAGGACAAAAAATAAATAAATAAATAAATAAATAAATAAATGAATAAATAAATAAATAAATCTTGGTACATGCACACTGAACTCCCATCTGACAAAGGAGTAAATAGAGGTCCCCTTTAAACTTAAGCACTGTTCCTAAAATGCTTGAGATGACCGAATTCAAGAATCAGTATATCTATGCACAATATTTTTTTATATTATTTAATGAAACTGCAGCCCCAAAGTGCCTGCATACACTGCAGAAGTAGCAACCTAATAGAAATATTTTGGAAAGACATTTTCTTTAGCAATTCTCTCGAATGTCACAAACCAGAAATGCGAAGATGATTCCACTCGCTCCCGAGTGAATCTGTAACACAGCAGGCCCCCACGAGTGACAAGTGTTACAGAAGGCACAGAGCGGCCTATATGATGTATGATGGCTACACGCCTGTCAGTACGGAGTCTATTAGAGGGCTGCAGGCAGGACGCTGCAATAAGGCTCATTTCCTGCTCTATGACAAGTGAATGAGGCCATGTGTGTAGGGGGGCAAGCGTGTAATGAAATGATGGAAATCTGCAGTACGCTCATCGTGCTCCGCTGATGATGGCGAGCGGCACGGCTCCGTCCGTATTTGTGACTTTGCTTTTGTCTTAGATGTCAGGGGTCCATTCCAGAGCCTAACATCATTACCGCACTCATAACAGCAACGATGATGATAATGATAATGATGCAATAAGAAATGCTGTCCATCTCTGAGAACCATCTCCCCACCTTCGTGTCGCATCCCTGCACTTTCTGGTCAAATATGAAAATACCAATTTTGATCTGAATTGAGTTTAATAAACACAGCAATTTCTTTCCCCTGGCCTCATTTTCTGTTATGAGCTGCAAAATGGCCTGAATGAAATGAGATACTTTATATGTGGTATAGCACAAATGAAATTAATATTTGAGAAGCATAGTGTGTGTGTGTGTGTGTGTGTGTCTTTGTGCGTAAGCATAATCAGTAGTTAAATGAAGCTAGCAGGCACAGGAAGAATCCTGTTCAGGCAACGTGCCTGGTTGGTCTGCTCCAGCTGAAGCTCAGGTCGTCCAGCAGCTTCCCACTTCTCATTAAGCAGCAACACCACACACACAGACCAAAAAAAAAAAAAAAAAAAAAATTCAACAAAAAGTCACCCAGATGATTTCCAGGCCCAGAGGCATAAAGTAATTGTTATCATGTCCATTCTGTCCATGATCTAGCCACATAAGAATGTCCACTCATGCAGAGCCAGCTAAGATTAATATCAAACAACATGCATCAAATGATTGGTTTTATTTGTATGCATGAAGAATCACATCTAAGGATCACATGTACAATAATACAGTGATCTCACCCACAGCCAGAGCACTGACTTGAGTTCCAGTAAGCGTTAGAGTCAAGTGCTTCTTGACTGACAGTCCAGCCCTCACTCCAACTTCCAGCAGACTTGAATCATACACCACTGGCTACATGATTCATTAGAGAGAAATATCAAAAATTTATTCTGCGGGCCCATCATGCAAGTGTTCAATATCCTAGGATGTTTCTCTCCCTTTATATATTATATATAAAAGCACAATTATTTTGCTACATTTTAAAGTAATGATTGCTATTACTTACTCGGATTGCGAGTAACACGGTTTCCACAAGACGAGCAAAGATTTTTAATAAATTTTGACTTGAAAAACGAACCTACCTTGACTTGATACCGAGTATCATGTATCACGCATGCGCTTCTTGATTTAACGCCGAGCGTCACGTGATCGGAATTGAATTGGGTAATCGTCTCCCCTGCTGGGTCTTAGTGCGCGTCTCTCACTGGTATAATCAACATCCGTGCACGCGTACTGTTTACTGTAACACCGTGACCACGTGTGTGTGCATAAAACATATTTTATTTTGTGTTTGTATGCGTGTGTGTACAGCACGTGTGTACTGTTTATTATAACACGTGTGCGCACATGTAAAGCAAAAGAAAGTTAGAGAGGTTAAAGATCCATTTTCTCCCTCTCTGTCGTTATGTGTGTGTGAACGTAATTTGACACCGTGCCCCTTCACACACATACACACGCACTCTCTGCTCTACACAAAAACACTGCTCTGTCGCGATTCTTTTCCAAGGTAAAGTGCAGGTTTATTTGTTTGTTTGTTTTACGTTACAGCAGTTATTCCGTTAGTATGCGTTCACGCGAGTGTCATGCTCAATGCAAATTTTTCCGGCAAAACAAATCTTTCCATTAATGTGCGTGTGTGCGAAATTCAAAAAAAAGAGGAAAAAGGTTTACTGTATAAGATGAGAAGGGGGAGGCTGATTCCACACACACACACACACACACACACATAAATGGAAACACTTATGTCTGGATTTATTTTTACTTTTTTAAAAATAAAGTAAAAATTTGTTTTTTTTTGTGCAGGTTAATTTGTTTTATTTTTACTTTTTATTTTGTGTAAATTTTTTTATGTATTTATTTTATTTATTTTGTATTTATTTTATTTATTTGTTTTTATTATTATTTTATAGCTCAAGTTTTCATTTGTATCCTCTTATTTCATATTTTATTGTTTTATTTGAAACTCTATTTTCTTTATGTTCTTTTCAAAATTTTAGGTCACGGGCAGCCGTATAAGCATTTCACTGCATATCATAATGTATGTGGCTGCTTATGTGAAATAAAATTTGAATTTGAGGTCTATACGGTGACATCCAGTCCTCATGTCTATTCACAACATCAGCAATAACAAGCGATACATTCCTCTCACTAACAAGTGGGTTTTTTTTTTTTTTTTTTTCCACACAACTGTTTAGCTATTAGTTGATGCAGTCCAATAATTTGACCTGTTTTGAAATGACATTGGTCCAGAAGTTAAGAGGTTTTTATTCCCCCCACACCCCAGACAGAGGCTCCAAGCTACAAGTTTGAGTTAAAACTCAGCAGCATTTTTGGGCAATATCTGTGAAATGTAAAACAGAACGCATTAGCAAACATGAAGGGCACTGTTATTTCCATCATTACTTCCTCAATACAACAATAATCACCACCACCACCATAACAATAATGCCTTGTTGCCAGATCTCCTCATGTTGCTAACTACTAAACAGCAGCCTCCCTCTATTTCATATCCAAATAACAGTGGGCCAGTTTCCTCCAGATACCACATGCCCAGTTTGGAACTCTTGCGAGCAGATGCTAACTGACTGTGTTTCTGCAGGGAAGCACGCTAATTGTTTTTTTGGGCTGGCTGTGAGCCAGGCGTTTTTGATATCAACTGGTCTTGCTGCCAGCTCAGCACTTGGGCAGCAGGCATTCCTGAGCGTAATGAAAAAACAGCAATGCTGCTCCAGCCTACATTCGCCTGGGTAATTAAGTGGCCTTTTTACGCAGCCTGATAACTTCCTTAGTGACTCCCGGGTACTTCCTCCACTTTCTCTTCCCAAGGCCCTGACCCCTGCACTCAATACCTCTTGTGCTTTCAGTGATGATATACAGCCTACGGTTCCTCCTTGCCTCAAACCTACTGATGATTTATAACCTCAGGTCAACGGTGTGGGCATTTAGAGTTACTCAACATGCCAGATTTAACTAACCAGCTAAGCAGGAAGGCATTTAATGTGTTAGAGGAAGAAGAAGCCAAAACTCTGTAGGACCCTGGGCTTCCAAACATAAGCACTGGGCCAATGTTGCACAAAAATCTCTCAAGTGTTACCACATCTAATAACTACACAGAGTTACCAAGCCCAGACCATTCTCCAGAAGTTTGGCTCCACATCACAGGTCTTATTTTTCCCCCAACAGGACACTGAGATCCCTGGGTCACAGCAATCACCTCTCTAAATATTTCAGAACAGTGAATTAAAATAAAATGGAGTGCACTCAAGAGTTACACAGAAATTAGAAAGAAAGCCCTCTGAGTTATAATTCTACTTTCTTTTAAAGGCGTAAGAAACCTTTTAAACAAAAAAAAGGAATGAAGATTACTGCAACCAAAACTATGCCAGCGCTTACTTCACTTTAATCCTGGATCATATTAAACACATAATTACACCGATGCAACTACAAATGTCTCCAATTACCATGACAAATAAAATGAAAGGTTCAGAGACTGTGAGAGTTCAAGAGCTAAGGAAGAAATCTAAATTTGTAGCATGGAATTATGGTGAGACAGCTTGAGCAAAGCATGAGGGTGGCATAAAATGAAGGGGTCAAATTGATTTTAGCTAAATGGTTACATTATAATAAGTCAAAAACTGCCTTCACATTACCAGGCTGAAGGGACTTTTTTTTTTTTTTTTTTACCCTAATGTGACAGATCAGATTTTTTTTGGGCTGCCTGAACACACATCTGTTGTTTTTCAGATCGGATTCACCTTCCGACAGGCAGATCGGAATTCATGTGTTCAGAGTTTAAAGTGAATTCAGAGTTCTTGCCTCTGCACATGCATGAGGCACTGATGTCATCAATCAGCACCGGCATCAGGGGTATTTCAAAGCTAAAACAGCTGTGTCTGGTTTCTTCTTCCTTCTGGACATCAACAAATACACACCAACTAACTGCTTGCCATCCTCCAGAGCAAAATCCCGAGCATATTTTTGCTAAAATCACATCCAGTGTTTGAAATGAATGAGTACATAAACTCATGACGTGTTTTAACCCAGATAACGCAAGGTATTGATGGGCGCATGCATGCCATTTTAGAGGAAAGACACATCCACGTTAGAGTCAGAACAAAGTTACTTGTACTTATGAATGGTCATGACATACAAATCTGATTTGATAAAATAAAAAAATAAAAAAATTTAAAAAATGACACATGTGGCTTGTAATTAGGTATGGGAATCACCAGTCACCACCCAATGCGTTATCAGGGCCAATGTGGCGATTCGATTGATATTGGGATCACCATTTTCTAAGTATCACAATTTTATAAATATGCTGATCACAATCGATATTAAATTTTTTTCCTGATTTTGTTACAATTTAAATAACTTAAATCTTTAAAAAAAGTTGTTATAACTCAAACATTTTATGCATTTGCTTTGTTCAACAGCTTCAACACTGAATTTAATACAGGTAATTAAAGGTAGCCAGTTCCTTATAGCATTATAACCAAGGGCAGCATTTAAACAATACAAACTAACTACAAATATGAGTTTAACCTTTAATTTAAATGAAATTAAACAAAAAAATTTTACTAAGCAGAACGCATCCGTTACAATCATCCGTCATAACAGCTATTTCTAAACAATAATTTATTCCTACCACACAGGATGAAAAAGTGAGTTGCTTAAACTGTAGGGTTATAAAGAAACGGCCCCATTTTACCTCCTTATACGACTCCAAGTCTTAAAACTCAACTTGACCATGAAAACACGAGTTGAGCGAGTTTAAAGACCCCCAATTTAAACTAAAAACTTTCCATGTACACAAATATGAAACATATACCACAAGGTTTTGTCCTAAAAAGTTAATTCACAAGTCAGAAAAAGAAAGTAAAAAACAAAACCAAAGAATGAGCTGAGAGGAAAGTCTGCTAACCATGCTAAACTACACTCTAATCCTTAAATATGGACTAAAAACATTAGTTCTATGTGATCCATCCACACAGTGCCTAGCCTGCTCATTATAGCTAGTTAATCAATTTAAAATGTAACAGCCTCTAATTATCACTAAGCTGCTAAACATTTACGGCACGAGATGGATTCATTAATAAGTAATGGTGTAATTACAGGTCTCCAAGATTTAATAAGACAAAATGAAACCATTAAGAGCAGACTAATATGCGGCTAGCTAAAAAACGTTTCCAAAGAGCCAAGTCATATTACATTTCACAAAGAAAGATGAGAAACCACACAGACCTTGATGTTATTGCCATGCATACAGCTGAAAATCAGCCTAGAAGAATCAAGGAGCAAAAAATGCATTATGGGAGAAGCTAATTTGCATAAAGGAAAACAGATCAGTGAACTTAAGGGAGCGCCACACACATCAGAAACCGAAAAACCCTTACAGTACTCTCTGGATTAAACAAAAAAATAATAATCTTGCATGACAACCATCGTTTTATTATTCATTTTTTTAAACCGGCTTGTAAAAAAAAAAAGTAAGTCAACACATATTTTAAAGATTGAATCAATGGGAGGGGATTCATTTAAGATGAGTTAAGGAGTGAAAATTGTCATTGCCGCAGTCTGCTTCGTTATTTGGAGCATATAATGTTGCTGAAAGTCTCTTAGGATTGGACTGATAGGATTGGACACGTGACTATCAAGTGCTATTGCATAATAAACTGTAAAAGCATAATACAATCTACTACATCAGTTTACCAAGGGACATTTGCTTCATTTAACCTTTTCATTGATTTTAAAAGAGAAAGATTTCTAAGCAATTTATAAAGCATAATTGTTTAGCAAAATGTTTGAGACATCATTGGTAACGTGGTGTCCATCTATTATGAAATTTGTTTGTAGATGGGTAATTCCAATAATATAAAATAGTCTTTAATTCTTTAGTTTTTTTAAGCAATACAACAAAAAATTTATAAAGTATTCTTTAAAGTACTTTTTAAGTACACTTAAATCTCAAAATTAAACAGGGTCTAGATGTGCAACAGGATTAGGAATTGTGCCACCATTCGACTAAATAAGCTTTGCTTAAAGTTTCAATGCTAACTGTTTACTCAGTTTCACACTTTTAGTCTGGGAAAAACTGGATAATATTGGTTTGTTTGCTAAGTAAAGATGTGACTGTTGGATATTTAGAGCTGAAAATGTTTGCTGTGGTCAGAAATATGATGACAGAAAAATTCTCCATGGATGCAAACCATGGAGCTGGTGTTCAAAACCTTTTTGTGCACTGCTTCCAGCACTTATTTTCACTTAAATGTATGTTGGATCAAATATCCAGAACACACTGCACATCGCCACAGCTCTGTCCTTTGGCTTATTTTCTGCCTCGTAGCTCAGTTTCAAAGATCTAAAAAAAAAAAAATCACTTACAACCCAAAACACACTTTTTGGTTCACTTCCTGCAGTTCAATGCTGAATTGCTTTCTCACTGCAAACTTATTAAGTTTGCTTGGAACCGAACTGAATCCACATCACTGAGGCGCTCTTGGAGCGGTTGTTTCGGTCTACACCCAAGTGTGATTGCATTATTTAAATGGTCTGCTACAAGGGGGAACACACACCATGGTTCAATTCAATCTGACTAAACGTTGTAAATGCACCCTTAGGCACCTGAACGCTTGACTTCATCCAAAATGTCAAATCACATTAGCATAATATTTGTTCCAATGCTCCAATTAAGACACCTATTTTCTGAATTGCATTGCATTTCGCAGCAAATTGTCAATTACAGAGGAAAAGCATGATTCCACTGTCTGTAATATTATTTTCACAGATGTAAAGCTAGTTTTTCTGGCCCAAACTATCCACTAACACCTTATGCAATCACATTGCAATTAAGCAGAAACAAAAAAAAAATGAAAAAAAAGAAACAAAATTGTTTACTGTCCTAGTATCAAGTACAACTGAATACAGGTGACATGCTCTCATAACAGAGACCTGTATCTTTGTGTGTCATTAGAAACACAAAAACAACAAAAAAAAAAAAACATTTGGCTGAAGAAGAATGGCAAACAATGACAATGTGAAGAAGAACTGATAAGGAAAAGTTACTAGTTAATGTTACTTCACCTTTAAAGATCACAACCATCTCAGTGCAATCTGAACTATTTACACATGTTCATCCTGTATGGTAGGAGTGAATTATTTCCTTGCTTTGTTTAGAAATAATTCTGTTGGAGGTGAAACATGTTGCTCAGTAAAATAAACACTTGTATTTAAAGTTATTTTGTATTGTTTAATGGCTGCGCTTTGTTTTTTATTTGAGAAAACTAATGTTATAAGAAACAGGCATTTAAATAATCATTAGACTTTTTAAAATGTTAAAATAGTAACAAAATCGGGAGAAAATGTAGTAAAAATGTAAAAATCAAGATATTTATTTATGCATGTATGTACAATGTATGTAAATACAATTGCGTTCAGTAACAAAATGGGATTAATTTAGTTAAAAGCAGCAATAATTATGCAGTTAACACTTTGCTGAATTTACAGTATATTTACAGTATATATAGTCTTTTTTGCATTGCTACGTGTGTACTTGGTTCCTGCTCGCATCGCACGTATAAATGCACTCTAAACTAGACATCTTCAAACCTGTAAATGAGGCAACATTAAATCTCTAAATTGAAGCTCATCGAGAGAATGCCAAGAGTGTGCAAAGCAGTAATCAGAGCAAAGGGTGGCTATTTTGAAGAAACTAG
>JAOVVB010000049.1:19917774-19928119 GCA_028570985.1 Heterobranchus longifilis
GGTTTTAACACTGGAATAGAAGAGATGGAAAGTTTCCTTATTATACCATGCCTTGTAATGTTTTTAATAACTCTATACAAAATTCATGATTTTTTAAATCTATTTTACAAATACAATTTACAATGAAAATAGAAATGAAAATACAAATGGAATAATTTTCTTTGGTTAATTTATTGTAATTTTTTATTAAATATAAAATTAAAATATTCTATAAAAATACCAAAGAAAATTATTGTGTATAGAGTAATAAAAAAAAAATACAACTCATGTTATGATGAGGAAAATTTCCATTTCTTCCATTCCAGGAATTAAAAACAGTAACAATGACAATTTTAGAATCTAGAATCCAGAAGATTTGAAATTTACACAAATTTAAGAAGAGGCTTGAAGCACTTCAGGTCTTCAGAAAGGCCTTAGATCCAAGAGGGTCTTAAAGTGGGGAGGGGTGCATTTAATTTCTCTGAATGTATAGGTGAGAAGAGCTGATTCACAAATGGGGAGGAGTGAATTATTTGCATTTGAATGTTGTCTGAAATTGTAAAGCATATAGTACCACTGAAACAACAACAACTTAGAATAAATAGGAATAAGAGGCCCTGATTATACTACATAAATATTATTTAGTACAACAAAATTCCTCCACACACTGATTAGGAACTTAAAGAGGAGGATCATGATGCCAGCTCAACATCCCGAGCCATGCCCATCAATCTGATACAGTTTTTCCATGTGCTCATGTACAATTGGGAGTACTCAATAAATTTTTCCTTGCAGATCTTGTGCACTTCCACCACAAGGCGATGATTGCTCCCCGCAGGCTTCTTTCAACACATCCAGCATGTGCGGACTTCTTCAGAATTACAGCTCAAACAATGTAAACCTTGTCACTTTCCCCACATGCTCATATTTTACCTAGCCTGTCATGTGTCCTTTCCCACACCCCCGTTTCTGCCCTGTCTGCACACCGGTCTCGTATTCCTTGCTGAATACGCATTGCTTTAGCACTGGATTATTGTTTTTTGCCTTAATTCTTTCGCGTTTTTTTCCCATTGCTCTCATGTTGCCACGTTCACTCTGTTTCTCATTTTTACGCTCTTTTGCCTCTCGATTTCCATCATGACAATTCATCGTGGCAGTTGACGCCTCTAGCACGGGAGTAGAGGGCATCCTTTCCCAGAGGACCACGCATGATAACAAGCTGCACCACACTCCTTCTTCTCTCACCGCTTAACCCCCGCTGAAAGAAATGATGGTATCTGCGATCACGAGCTCCTGGCCATCAAGTTGGATCTGCAAGAGTGAAGACACTGGCTAGAGGGGGCAGAGGTTCCATTCCTTGTCTGGACCAATCACAAAAACCTTGAGTACCTATGGAGCACCAAGAGGCTCAATGCTTGCTAGGCTCGGTGGTCCCTCTTTTTCTCCAGGTTCAGCTTCACCCTCTCCTATTTCCCAGATCAAGGAACTCCCAAACGCCCTCTCAAGACACTTTACAGCCACTCATGACTCCACCGCTGATGACACTATTCTGCCTCCTGCTTCCTTGCTCACTACTGCCGAGCTTAACATCAAGACCAAAGTCAAACAAGCCCTGGCTCATGAGCCGGGGCCAAGAAACGCACCTCCTAATCATCTTTTTTATTCCCCCCTCTCTCTGCGTTCTCAGATCCTGGAGTGGGCCCACAGCTCGAAACTCTCCTGCCACCCTGGCTCAGCCTGGAAAAGTCCAGCAGCGGTTTTGTTGGCCCACACTCAAGGAGGACGTCTTCAGTTTTGTGGCAGCATGCAACATTTGCATAAGATTCAAACATGTCAACCCGGCCTCCACTGTCCTCCTCAGGCCCTTGCCTATCCCGTACCACCCTTGGTCCAACTCCCAGGCCTCAGCATCTACTGGTCTGTCTCCCTTCCAGTGCTGTTTACGGTTTAAACCACCCTTGTTTTCTTCCCATGAGGAGGTCAACGTTCTGTCTGCCCAAGCGTTTATCCGCCGATACAGAAAGACCTGGGTGCAAGCTAGAAAGACGCTATTACGGGTCAACAGAAGCCACAAGGGACAAGCTGACCACAGGCGCTCACAGGCACCTAAGTACAGGGTGGGGCAGAGAGTCATGCTCACTACCCAAGACATCCCCATGAAGACTGTCTCCCGGAAACTTTCTCCCCATTACATTGGGCCTTGCATCATCACTAAAATTGTCAACCCCTGCGCTGTCAAGCTCTTTCTTCTTAGAAGCTGCTAATTTCTAAAGACTATTTAACTTCATTACTTTCACTACATTTATCCACTATTTCAATAACTTAAGTCACAAGTGAAAGAAATAACTTATCCTACCTAGTATACAGAGGAGGTTACAAATATTAGCAGTTATTGCAGGTTACCTCTGGTAGTGACAGAGCAGCCTCAGTGCTTCAGGTTCTTAGACATGAATAGACATGAAAGGAATATGAGGAATATGAAGAAACACTTAACATCCCAAACACTACAAGGGAGCTTTTCAATGTATATTTGCTTAACATCATTGTGTCATCTCTCAGCATTTAGACAAATGTGTTTATTTAACACCATTTACATAAGCGGCAGCATGGTGGCTTAGTGGTTAGCACAGTTGCCTTACACCTACATTGCCAAGGGGTCGACTATTGGCCTTCACGGTCTCTGGTTGGACTACAGATGCTCCTAAATGGATGGATTTAATTGCTATTTAGCCAATTAGCCAGCAATGGTGTCTGTTCCTGGAGCAATAAATAAACAGAGATAAAGGAAATGTCAGAAACCTTGTTTTAATCGCATACATACCATACAAATTAATCACAGACTGATTATGTAAAACCTTTTCACAATTTGTCATGTCATAATCTTAAATTGAAATCGAAATCAGATATCATGAATCTGCACAAACCAGTCTATAATGTTGGGAGAAAACAAAAAATGTAATTGCATAAATATTCACCTCATTGATGTGAAACCCCTCAAGTACAGTAGATCCCATGAAACCAGTTGATGCCAAAGTGATCTTAATATGTAATACATAAATAAATAAGTTCTGGAGAAGTATCGATTTTATAAAATTGATCATTAAAATTACAGGAGCTTTCAGGTCAAACAACGACTTGTAATTCAATTTCCCATGAATGAAGGTGTAAAAAAAAAATTTACATTTCCAGAAAAATTCAAGCACAGTACCATGATAAGATGCTTAGCTGCAATAAAATATTCTGAATGGTAAAAAGTTCCGGGGAGTCCAGTATTTCAGACGTAAAGCAGGCAGTGTGATCATGGCGCTGGCATACTGAGAAAGGTTTCTACCATGATGGAATCCAAGCAATAGTGAAACACTGGGATAAGTGCATTAGTGTAGCGGGGGATTATACAGAGGAATAAAGAGAGTTATTAGTCTCATAACAGTGTTATGTTATTTCCTATAATCAATAGTCCCGATTTGAATTGAACGGCCCTCATAGAAAACATACAGCAGAGGGGAACAGACGGTTATAAGAGAGAAGCAACCAACAGGAGAAATCTTCCCATGATCCTTTCACCACGATGCATCATTATGTGAATAATGTTCTATGGCTGATGAACACAAAGCCTTATGTGAACAGCTTCTTTCATCCATAATATGGGTCTCTTCAGCTCTTTAAAGTATTCCATGGAAACTGGGATCCTTATTTCCCATGGATGGCTGACATAAACCTTCTTTATCCACTGTTTTTTAGTGGATGGCTTCCTCTACACCCTTATTTGTTTTCTGCTGCATACTCAAATTCCACCAAAGAAGAGGGGGTACCAGTTTGTAGTGATGTCACTGAGAGAGTAATGTGACTTATGACATACGAAGCCTCGCATTTGCCGGAATTGTGTGTGGTAGGGGCAGTTACAATGAACTTTACTATGTTTACCCTCTTCAATTAATTTATCTTATTGTGTGTTTTAATCATTGATTTGTGTATTGAATCCTGAACAATCCTCGATCCTGTGTATTAATGTTTGTGATTAGAATTAAAGAAATAAGGAAGGGCTTCTCTGTTTGTTCTTAACTATTCCTTTCCTTTTCTTTCCTTTCTTAATTTTCAGAGATTCAGAGATGACTACAGTATGTCTATGTCTATTTTTTTTTTTTTAATTTTACCAGTGGATTTTCAATCACACACGCGCACACACACACACACACACACACACACACACACACGACTTGTCAATGATAAATGCAACATTACTTGCAGCTGCAGGTCCATATTAATTGTGCTGCTTGCAATATTACGATTGAGTTTCTACACAAAATTTGTTCACTACAGTAATTGTTAGTACAATGGGCCCTTAAATGAAGCTTAATGAATGGAAGCTTTAGGTGAAACTATTGGCTGGGAATCCTTGACACCTAAATGAGGCTTCATCTCGTCATCACTACCAGTTTGAATATGCTTCCTAAGTTTCTCCCTCGTGCCATCTTTTTCCTTTTTTACGATATATACAAAGTTGCATATACTTGATACACCACATTCAACTGTAATCAGAGAAAGACTCAAAACATATACCACATGATTTAACCTGTATACTCAATGAGCCCAGAGTTTATTCTTACTTGTGTTAGTCTTAAACATGTAATTCAACTTTTTTTTACTTCTGCAAATGACAAACAAATTTAAGAATTAGCGAGACATTTTTTTTCTCTTTAAGCAGGATTTATATATTAATTGTTGACAAATTATAGAAAATATATTTACTATCTATCAGTTATCCTCAACTGCTTCCCACAAATAATCGCAATACCTTTAAATGATAATGTTAAACATTGATTTTTAAAAAATGCAAACATTCTCAGAGAATTAAAAAGAGGATTAGGCCTTGAGAAGATCCTGAACATCCTTCTGAATCAGCTCTTCATAACTTCCTAATGCTCGTCACTCTTGCAGTTACGTTGTATTGTTGGAGGTATGAGACATACTACATAAAAAAAGACAGACAGACAGAGAGAGAGAGAGAAATGGAATTAATACAGATGTTGCCTTTTCTACCATTACCAGTTTCTACCTTTCTAATATTTTATTTCTGCAAATAAAGAGACATTTGTTTAGTCAGTGTAGGTTAAGCTCCAGGCACTTATTTTGTACTTTGAGTTTGTAATATTTTACCTAGAAACATGTGTGTAGTAGTTTTAACTCTTAAAAAAAAACAGTTAACTCTAAAAACGAGTTATGCCCTATGTAATTTAAATCAGTTACAGTTTAGCACTGTTTAATTGAATAAAACCTAAAATTTACAATCCTAAGTTTGTTTTAGTTATTTTTAAGTGTTTAAGTATGTTTTAAAGTTATTTCTTACTTGATTTTCTTTTGCAACAAACCCAGCTCACCCCTGAAAACATTTTACGTAATACAAAAAAAAAAGAAAAATACATGCGTAAATCTTGGTTTTATACTCATGCAGTCTGAACACCTAAACCGAATCTAGCTGGTTGTTGTTTGTTTGTTTGTTTACTTCAAACTCAACCTTAAACCTAATTATTGTTTGCTATAAATCACTTACCAAGCTGTTACAAATAGTAAATATGATACAGGTTGATAATATTGTGGCGTGGGCGGGGTTTGGGACTAATTACCATCATGCTTTGCGGGAGGGGTTGTTAATTGTTCACCCTGTCGAGGAAAGGTGTTTGGGTTAGTGGTTTCGGCCAGGGTGTGTGTGTGTGGGTCAGAGTGTGTCCTGTTGATGTGTGTTTGTGACTGTGTGGTTCGTATAATGTTAAATAAAATACTCCCAGCCATTTGCATTGGGCAGCAAGGAAGCTCACTCGTCTCTCCAAATCCCTTTGTAGCAGTGAAAAACGTTACAATATATAAAAGGTGTGCTGTCTAGTAAATCACATTGCATTAATACATAAGCAGTAATAATTCTCTCCACATAAGTTACTTGTTCTGACAGTAGGACCACCCATTTCAATTAAAAAAAGTCTGTTTATTAGGTAATTAGTTAAATCAGGTGTCCTGGGAGCTGAGAAAGCACTAAATTGTGCAGTGAATTGGTCCTCCAGGACCAGAGTTAACATATTATATCTTTGTTACTTACATCATGCCATTATTTATCTTTAGTATAGCAGTGGTTGACTTTTTCCACCATTTCCACATAAACTTTAAATTGCAATTTAGTGTTTGCCTCCAGATGCAGTTTGTGTGATGAGCTACAACATTAGCAAACTAGCAAACTAACTGCTTTTTTTTTTTTAATACATACTTTTGCTTACTTGCTTTAGCTGTACTTTGCATCGCCTGCTGTATGCCACTTATATTGCATGAATGTCATGTAAGCACCATATTAACTGGAACTGGAAGTCATAATGTGCCCGTCTCGTTCGATCTTAACTTATTTATTTTCAGCTGACAATCCATCAGAAATTATCCAGGTAAAGGTGATTTGAGGTTCAGATAAAGACAAGCTACAAAAGCGTGAAAAGAAATGTATTTACCGTCTGCTGTGTAGTAACCTTGTCTGCTACATCTTCCAGATGTGTTTGAGATCCAGCTGGGAACACCTGAGCCAAGTGAGCAGATGTGTCCTGTGAATTTCGATATCATCTGACAGCATGTTTGCTGAGCACTAAAGTGCCGAACCTCTGTCTAACAGTTACATGTTCCACATGCCTCTCAGACGTTTTTAGGTCAAAGTCTGCTTTTTTTGACTATACAGTGAAATTACAAAGACCCCCAACATTGCAGAAAAGTTGTAATGATTCCAGACAGGTATCCATGATGCCACCTAGACCCAGTTTCCCTGTTTGATTGATGGATATTGAATTATTTGTTGATGATAAGTAAAAAATAGTCCCACCGCATATCTTGCCATTACATGTAAAGATTCTTTTGTTGAGGAAATTTAGATTATTGAGGCAGGAAAACTTAGTGGAGCAGTGGTTAAGCTTTGCTCACTCACAAGGTGACAGAGAGAACTCAATCCTGAGCTTTAGTTAATGCCTCTATGGGATTCCTGTGCAGGTTCTCCCTAATACTATGGGCTCCGTCATGTTCTCTGGTTTCCTATTATCTTCTAAAATATTCCAGTAGATGGATTGTGTATGATAAATATCCTATAAGTTTTAATGTGTGTGCATGTTGTTCAAAGTCATGTCCAGTTTTCCCAAGATATGCTCGGAATCTACTACCCTCTTGACTATGGTAAAGTGTGTACTAAAGATTAAACAGTTTTATTTTAAATAATAATGGACTGTAGGGTGTCTTAGACAATAAAAAGTAGTTAAGTAGTTAGTATCATTCTTTTGTCATATTTTTTTTCCTATTTTATTCTTCACTTTTGGTCATTGGACAAAATGTTTAATTCTTTGTGGCGCCAATGAAATGGATAACCTCGCCCTGCATCACTAACTCGGACAGTTCTATCAAATCTTATTAATGCATCCAATATTAAGAACCCAACAGACTGATGAAATTCTACAACAAATTTATGACCTATGCATGATGGTGCCCATGTTTGAATCAATCAGGAATAAATCATCTTAGTAGAAATTGCCTAGCAGAATACAACAGTGCATGCTTTTCTCATGGATCCTCAGAATAGTTAGCTTATTTATAAGTTATCTTTTAGGAGGCATTCAGGAAACATTTTCAACCACAGCATTGCAAACTTGCTGCTGTGTATCAAAGTGCAATCCATCCAGTGGGTAGTGAAAGCAGTCTTACGCATTACTGTTCTCGCTATCATTTCTGACATCTTAAAAAAATTCTATGAGGCATGCAGAATCACGATAGGGTATAAAAAAATGTTCACATTGTTGTCATCTTGCAAATGATTCAAGAACAGCTTGTCTACTACCTACTGTTTACAGGACAGTTTTACTACTATAACATCAGATTTCCCAATTTGTATTCCTCCACAAATTATAATTAACCAAATAATCCTTATAATTAACCACATAATCCTTATAATTAACCACCAAATTCCCATCCAGTTTTCAACACTAACACATTAAGGACAGCTTGAACAGTCAATTATTTAACCTCAACAGGCCATTTGTGCTGTTTATTACAGTGTTTAATGTTTAATAGCTAATTTAACTGTTTGATGTTTAATGCCCCAGGATTAGTATTTGCTGTGTTTAATGTTTATGTCATTATTACTCCTAATAATGTGTACTGTGTTGAAGTTTGGGCAATAGGGCCAGGACTAATGTACACACACTCAGAAGCCAAATACAGAAAATATATTTTCATGCATAAAACAGAACAAAAATTATGTCTAACTTCTAAAACATTTTATAAATTGTAATTCTGAACAGCCACAATTGCCAATATATCCATAGTCCAGGAAATACCTCTATGAGAACTGCAACTGTTCTATTCTGTTTCTTTAGATAAAGATGTACAGTACAGATGTTTTGTTTTAAAATAAAGAGTTAATAATTCAGGTTCAGCTTGTCAAGTTTCTAAGAAAATGCAAAGTTCTTCATCCTGAAGGCTTTGTTGTGTTACAAAAAAAAAAACGTTAGATCATCAACCTTCATTACATTTTTGGCTGTTATAAGATGTTGACACTCGTTTCCATAATGTTAAATGAAAGTCTCCTCATGCACACACACACACACACACACACACACACACACAAAACTCCACCATATTAACTGATTTAAATCAGTTTACATGGACTGTTACAAAACTGAGTAACTAAAGCAGTAATGCATTAGAAAAACTGCAATAATGTAAAGCTGCAATTTGCCTCACAGCTGGAAATGATATTAAAACACACCTGCCCAGCAGTTTCTTTAAGTAGTCCATGCCATTTCAGATTTTTCTGTAAGGTATTCCACTCAACAGACTTTTTGCCATGTACTCACCTTTGGGCTATTAGTCAAAATCAATACTGTATTTTTTCCCCCCACATTAATGTTCTCTACACCCTCTTCAGCTGTCAATCATAAGATTCCACACTCAACCACCTCTCTGCAGCATTATGGATTCATCAGGGTTGGCGTCATCTTATGCGGACACTCAGTACACGCATCCAATGACTAATGAAGCACTATCAATAACTTTGCATCTGGGCCCTGACATGCATTTAATAACCCCAGTCAGCAAGTTTACATCTACAACTTTTATCCACAGTCCCCTGAGAACCTTTGAGGGAAGCTGGAAGAATTAATGCAGGTCTTTGGATGAGCCTGAGAACCTGAAAACTGGCTCTGCACCTGTCTGGGAGGTGAAGTCGATGCAAATGAACCTGAATTAATCTGGACATTACTAGTCGAATCACATTGTGTACTAAAAAGCCTTTAGAGCACAATCACTCCCATGGGGAAGGCAGCACATATACTATGAAAGAGATTAATTAGCATTTAATGTCTTAAATAATTTTACTTCTCAAAATGCATGAATGCATAACTCGTATAGTGGACTTAAGAAAATACATCACCATGTATTTTCATTAAGAATGATATTCTCTATGGGATTCTTAAGGTAAAAGCATGACATCAACACTTAATGTCTAAGGGAGTATGCAAATAGCATCACAAGTGTTTTGGTGTCATCTCAGTGATAAATAGATGGCTCTTGAGACTCTTTTTTTGACTGATGTTAAGATTTATGGGTCATGCTACCACTCATCTTCAAGGATGTTTGACTCGCCTGACTACTGCGCACAGGGGAGGAGGGTATAAGTGCTCGAAAGTGGCTATACCTATGATCTTGTGCAGCACTGTGAGTGCTTTAGGAACACAGAATTTATAGAATTTACAGAAGCGGACATTGCTTTAAGAGTGGCTAGTCAAGAGTCGAGCATTAGTCTGCTTTGATCCTCGTTGAAGTGTCCCTTCACAGTCATGAGATTGATGTCTGTTCTTTGAGATGATGGAGTGGATTTGCAGAGTCTGATAAACATGCACCTTCCAAATGAAAAGCTATACCTGAAAATATCAGCATAGGTAATGAGAGCCTGCCTACTGTTCCTTAAAATTAACTCGTGCGTGTGAGGAGCCTTGCCATGATAAATACACATAAAGACAAAAAGACTGTGCTCGCAAATGGCTTTTTGTGTGTGAGAGCTATCTCAGAGGAGAGAGAAAGTTACAAAGAGAGAAAATGAGGTACGACTGGCATATGAAATATGTCAGTGTCATAGAGGAGTGAGAAAGAGCAGTTGAGCATTTTTATCTTCCACTCCAGAGTAGTTACTTTTCGGAATCTTGTGAAATAGCCCGGGGTTTCACAGTCATGCGTGATGTTGATGTATAAGACTATGTACATGTCATTGTATGAGCACATACATTTACATTTAGGCATTTGGCAGACGCTCTTATCCAGAGCGACTTACATTTTTATCTCATTACACATCTGAGCA
>JAOVVB010000049.1:19959135-19988529 GCA_028570985.1 Heterobranchus longifilis
CTTGTAAGCACATTAACATAAAACTGTTGCCTAAGCAAGGGGAGGCATGTCTTACCTGCTGTCCACCATGGCATGTGCAGGTGCAGATGCTGCCAAGGTACTCTTTCTGCCACTCATCTCCAACCTTGTACATTTTTCCTTCATCATAACATGTAGCTTCATCTACAAACACAATTTTGAGACGATGTCAATCAAATTATGCTAAATCCAAAACCCCCCAAACTGCTAATTATACCACCACTAAAAACAATTTACATGTTACAGGTATTTGGGCACAACAGATTGCATTGCCAAGGTAAAAAAATGAAAGGACATGGACACAAAAGACTCTGGCACTATGACTTCTCACCACTATCCCAATCCAGCTGCATTAATAATAAATAGTATTCACAGGATGGTGAGTAGCCTGAGGTAAATCAACTTACGTGGCTCGCACTTGAACTCTCCTTTCCCGTTGCCCAGGCAGGTGCAGCTCATCATGTGACCATTCTCAGCTTGGCGGTCCCATTTCTCCCCGATCCGATAGTTATGACCATTATCATAACACCACTCTGTTTGATGGATAGAGTGAATGTAAGAAATAAACAGTGGAACAGTCGACATTGTACATCTACTCTTTAACTGAGTGACTGATTTAGCTTTTGGATTCCCCTTTAGAGTGAATTCATCCTTTAAACACACACACACACACACACACAGTGATCAAGCAATGATCCTGGCTTTCATACATTGTTAGAACACCAACTGGGTCTCAGAGTTTCGCATCATCTGGTTACAAGTTGACAATACAAATCTGAGACAGAAGTCACCTCCTCATTTACCATCATGTTTAAGAATAGAAACAAACATGACAAATGGGGCATGGGCAGAGTAAACCTTTTTTTATTTCAAGGCATGTGTTATGGGATTTAGATATGGTTATCTATATTATCATATTTTTTTTCTGTCAAAAAATACACTTCATCAGAGTGTTTTGATGGACAGACGTCGATATGACGTAACCATTGGTTTTAGCTGCCCATGCTGTGGGGTGAGGTGTAGGTTTTAGCATGCAGTAGCACTGGCTCAGGCACTCACTGGATGAATCACATCTGAAATGGCCGCTGCCAAGGCCGAGACACCTGCACCAGAGCTTAAAGCCCGTCTCTGACATGCGCTCCCACTCGGCGCCCACCTCATGGTATACTGCAGTGAATGTGTCATAGCACACATCCCTGGCCAGGGGCACTACTTCAGCTTCTGGTCCTTGTCCTAGAACTATAAAATTTGACATATTCAGAGAAAGGCACATTAAGAAGTAGAGTCATGATTTTTTTAGAAGTAGGTTTTTTTCTTTTTTTATCAAGGCAGGCTTTACCAGAGTTGCCAACAGTCACAACATCTTCCAGAACCTTCTGCGTGTTCTCTTCATCAACAGACTCTACAATGATTTTATAGGACGCTCCTGAAGTAAGACCAATCAGTGTAGCACTGGTGGAGGAGCCAGGAAGACGCATCTGAAAGAGGGGAACAAATAAACTTGCACTTAGTTTTTAAAACCATAGTTTTTAAATTTTATAATAATTTCCTGTGAAACTATATATATTTTTATGCTCACCTGGAAGCTCTGCTCGTTGATCTCGTCAATTGGACTACAGGACACGATGTACTCTATGCTGCGAGGCACTCCAGGCCATGTGATGGTGGTTTGTGTCTGGGCTTCCTGAGGCAGCTCTGTCTCATTGAAAGGATTCTCAAAGGAGATCCCAGGCAATGTGCCATCACTCACCCTCACCACTGGCACTCTGTGGCCATCTGGCCCTGGCAGAGGAATGTAAACCAGCGGCTCACTGTGGTGTGGAGCCAGGGGCTGATTTTGCCCACGGTTGGCTGGGCCCAGGTTCTGATACTCAGTGTACACGTGTTGACCCTGCTGCCCAAGTGTGTCATGTCTGTTTGGGCCCACCAGGTGCACATGGTTGCTGTTAAAGTTCTCTTCATCTGGGACATCCAGTATTCCAGGCTTGGGCCGGTGAGACACTGGAAGCTGAGGAGACAACTCTTCCACTTCTAATGGGAGAAGAGATAGGCATGAGCTCAGATGTGCTGTAGCACATTGTATCCTGCAGAGGGCCTCATAATCTAATTCCTTAATATTACTGCAGAGAAATTTTCAAACCGTATAGAAACCATGTTGTATTCATGTATCAACAGGTACTCCAAATGATGCCCTATCATTACAAAGCTAGAATTACAGATACATGTTTGTTATCTGCAAGTTATATCACTCAGACCTGTATTTCCCAACCCTGGTCCCAGAGGAATCCCTCCCAGCAATTTTTAGCAACATCTCCACTCGCATAAATTTTATTAAGATAATAAGCAGCATTTTCTGAACTAGGTGTGATAGGGCAGGAAAAAACACAAACAAATGTGCAGGATGGGGATCCTCCAGGACCAAGGTTGGGAAATGATGACTTAAAGAATAATTGAAAAAGTAAAGACTCTTACGGGTTCTGGCCTTGCCCACAAGCGCAGTGCTTCTTTGTGCATTGTTTAGAGCAACAATTTTAATGATGTATTCAGTGCTTGGCTTCAAACCTGTATACAAAAAGACAAAAAGCCCTTTAGTTTGGATGTGATGGAAAACAGCTGTGAATGATTAAAAAAAGATGTGCACCACCATCCAAACCCAAAAAACAAGTACTCATGCTAGAAGCAAATAACAAAATATCACCAGATAGCTGGCTAGCTAGATAGATATGTAAAACCTTAAAATAGGAAGATGGAAATGTGACAAAAGAAAAGAATTAAATTTAACTGTGAGTAAGTCATACTAGCAAAAGATGTACATAAGACAAATACCAGAAATTGTGGCGGATGTTCGATCAGCGAGAGGTCGTGGAACAAGCTCTCTTGGGATGCCATCAACTTCCTCATGGGTGATGTAATATCCTGTGATGATGCTTTGGGGAGGTTCCCATGAGAAGGAGATGGTGCTGGGGGTCAGGGAGGTAAAGCGGATATTTGCTGGTGGGCTGATTACTGGTTTAGCTGAGAATATAAAAAAAAACATTAGATACCTTTCTAGGACAAGACCGGAAGAAAATTCACCATGTAAAAATATATAACAGATAGCAGTTTTTTAAGTCATATAAAAGCATAAACCAGTTTTTAGTACAGAAGGGTTACCTGTGGTGGCTGCAATGGTGAACGGTTCACTGCGGGCATTCCCATTCAAAGTGTAAAGGTTGATCTTGTACGAGGTACCTGGCTGTAGACCTACATGTAACAGGTATTTCAAGTTTAAATCAATGCTTTGAAGGTTGAATGTGAAACAGGCATACACTTTAGAATTATAGATTAAGTCAGTTTTACTTTAGTTTAACTACCTGTAATGGTGTAGGTGCGCGATTCAGGTGGGATGGTCTTTATGATGGGGTTGTGACCACCGATAGTTGGTGTGGCCTCTGCTAGGAAACCAGAGATGGCATCAGTCTTGGAGCGCCAGGTCAGAGTGATCGAGGAATCCTTCAAGTTGGAGATCCGAACACGACGAGGGGGACTGATGTCTGCAAAGTGGTGGCAGAAACAACTGTTAGATTCATGCACAGATGGCATCTGTTAAGAAAAGTATAATGTGAAAGTTTCTCAGCGTTATAGCTTACTGTCAGGAGTGGTAATGTCTCCCTTGACCGGACGGCTGGTAAGAGAATTCTTCACAGCATAAAGCTCCACTTCGTACTCAGTGGCAGGCTACAAAGAGAAGCAAAGAAAAAAATAATAATTCAGTCAACAAAAGTGAAGCCCAAATATAGATATGTTGCACTGGGGGAAAAAATCACACCCTTTCGATTGTACAATTTCGTAGTTAAGGAGTGTTTTTCCGTCTGTCTGTTCACACACTCCCTTATGTTTGATTTTTTAGATCATGTTTGAAATCATACCCTCTTTCATAACCCCTACAAACTGCAATCTAACTTAGTACTCCATATTTCATGTACCTTTAGGCTTATATAACAAGGACAGTAGTGTGTATGTGGTTTGACTAGATAAGAACATTACACGTCTCAAACCAAGTGCAGGCTACAAGCATTGTAAGCACCAAGGCTCTTATTATACTTTAGGTCAATGCTGTGGATTTCTCAAAACTTAGCAGAAACTAGCTACCCACAAATGTACAATGCAGCTTCATCATAAGTGCTACACAAAGCAAACTATTATCTGAGCATTTATAATAATGACTATTTTCAAAGATAACACAAATGCATCATTCCAAGAATACAACCCAAAAGCCAAGATAGTTACCATGAGTCCAGTGGCATGGTACTGGGTGGAGTCAGGTGCAATGTTGACCTCTTTAGTAGGTCCATTCTTGTTTTTGGGAGTGATGGCCACACGGTAGCCAGTCAGTTGGACATTAGGTCCTGAATACCAGGAAATGGTAAAGGAACTGGAGCCAACCTGAGAGAACTGGAGATTGGTAGGGCCAGGAATAGCTACACAGACAAACTACAAAAAAAAGTATTTCAAACCATTTGGTATATTCAGCATGTTTATAGGAACCACAGTGTAACACGAATGTACCTGTGGTCTGGGTGCCAACCAGGGGAGGACTGGGTGTGCGGTCATGAAGGGCGATAACTTTAACAGTGTATTCAGTGCCAGGACGGAGACCGTGCAGCACTGCAGATTCATCTGTACCATGCGGAGCAGGGAACAGCTCTCTCTCCCCCTCTTCTGAGCTGGAGAACAGCACTCTGTATGAGCTCACCTCCCCATCAGGACTCTCCCAGGAAATCCTCAAGGACGTCGAGTCTACTTCAGTGAAGGCCAAGTCCTTTGGTTTGTCCACAGCTGAAAGAAATTAGGGATTACTATATTGAACATGAGCATATTTTAATATATGGTAGTAAGATTTAATAATCACAGGGTTCAATCCTAAATAAATGTTCTATATGTGTATTGTTTGTATTAATTTAACTCCATTAACTTACTCGTAACTACAGTTTCTACCAGAGGAGGGCTCTCTCCATCCTGGCCCAAGGCATAGACACTGAGTGTGTACTCGGCTGTGGGCATCAGTCCAGAGAAGGTAATCTCTGTTTGGTCTGCAAATCGACATGTTACATAAAAAGTTAAAAAAATTAAGCATTGATGATAAACACTTTGAAACAGTGAATCAATATTACAGTAATTAATGGAATCTGCATTTAAACTATAAAGGCTAATTAAATTTGGATAATTAAACACCTATAAAGCACAGTGAATAGTCATTTGACTTTATTTAATGCTTATTATTTACTATAATCTACATGTTTCAAACACAGATATTGAACTTTATTACCTGGAGCGACCACTTCAGAGAAAGAAGGCCCACTGCCATTTCTGGGGCTTCCAGTGATGCGATATCCAGAGACAGGACCGGCTGCTGGTGTCCAGCGTACAGTGATGGTGTTGTCCTTTACATCAGTCACTTCCATCTCAGATGGAGACTCAATGTCTACAGAAACACAAAAAATATGCTTTCGTCATTTATTGTTCTCTTGGTCACCACCAGATCACGTTCACATATAATATATTTCCTTTCCGTATCATGCTCTGCCATCACATCTGCCATACCTGTTTTGTGATTTACATAGATGGGTGTGCTGGAGGCGGGGCTGTCTCCTCTTCCTGTTACAGCGTACACAGTGATGGTGTAGTCGGTGCCTGGGCGCAGACCCTCAATAGTTGCAGTGGTCTGAGAGCCTGGGACTGTGAACTCTTTAGGAGAGCTGTGACCACCTGAGGAGGTACGAGATTGAGCTGTTACTATGCAATAATTACCTATTTCAATTCAGTTAGTCATTAAATTACAGTATGCTATAGTTTAGGCAGTGCCTGTTAGAGTTGAGACAATTTTAACTACACATAATAGGCCAAAAAGTAATAGAGCAATAATAAAAGGTGTATATTGCTGCACATGGATTAATAATGTATGTATGTATTTATTTATTTTTGTTTTTTCATCTACCTGACTCTCCATGTGTGATCCGGTAGTACCTCACACTGACAGAGGGGGCGTCCCAACGAACAGTGATGCTGGTTGGTGTTGAAAAAGTGACCACCAGGTCAGTAGGTGCATCAGAGACTAGCAAAGAGCAAAATCACCACATTATTTTAAAAGTGTTCATATATTAGCCATCTGTATACCTTGTAAACATTCAATATTTTAAAGAGATCAACATCCAACATTTTACATGGACATCGTCCAAATGAATGAATGCAGCATACCAATATTAATATTTCTAATTCTACAATTAGCAACTAGTGGTACTTGAAAAAGGACAGTTTTTATACTAGTTTGCATGGATTATATTTTTAGTTTGTTATGCAGGGTTAATTCCCTGGATCTGAACTGCATAAATTGTGTTCAGAAAAAGTCATGTGTTGTCAACCTTAACATTATTTTTTCTAGATTTATATTTCCCAGACTTTCTATATTTAGTTGTCTTAACTGGATCAACACCAGAAACGTTAAGGCTGTGATCGTGCAGAACATAGGAGGATATCAGCATGAAAAACTTCTAAGCTTAGTCTCAAAAGAAAGATAATGCATTACTAAACCGGGTCTACAAGTTTACATATTTGTGCTAAAATCCCCATGACATCTGACATAGATTTAATTCTAATATCTTAGCACAAGCTAGTTAGTAATAGAGAATTAGCACTTACTAGTGGACTGGGTTCCAATGAGAGGCTGACTCTCACGGGTGCCGCTCACAGCGAAGATGCTGATGCCGTACTCAGTCTCAGGAGTTAGACCTGTCAGTGTGAAGTGGCTTCTTGAAGGCGGCAGTCTCTCCTCCTTGGCACGTCCTCCACTGGTCATCTGATAGCGGATACGGTAGCCAGAGATGCTGGCTTTGGGAGGCAGCCAGTGTATGGTGAAGGAGTTTGTGCCGATATCAGAGAAGACCAGTTTAACAGGGGAATCCAGGACTGCAATGGGGAAAATCAGAATGAAATCAAATCTTGTCGCCCAAAATAAAGTGATATGTAAGGAAAATAATTCTATTGATATTTTAATGAATGGGGATGGATTAACTCACTGGTTCTTTGAATAGCGGTAACAGGTGAACTCTGCCTCTCTTCATACACACAGAACACACTCACCATGTATTCAGTGTTGGGTATAAGATCTACAGACGCACAGCACAGATGGAAAGCATAATTAGTAATTCCACAGACCCTTAAAACAACACCGTTGAATGTAGAAGACATGATTCACATACGGCGAAGAATGACCCTATTGACATCTCCGTCTACGACGCGCTCAGTGTTGTCATCCTCATCATCGACTGGGTGATAGTGGATGATGTAGCGGTCGATCTCGTTAGGCTGGGGGACAACTGGGGCAGTCCAGATCACGGTCATGTTGTCAGCATTGATATCACTAAACTTTAGGCCTGTTGGGGCTGGGACAGCTGTGGAAAAAAAAGGAATGAGGAAAGAACATAATTAAAAATAAATCATGTAAACCTTCCCCACATTGTTCTTTGCCACTTGAACAGGGCAGACAGTCTGTCTAGACGTGTTATCTTTTTAAAGTTAAAGAGCAAAAGCCACTAATGAAAAAGGAGGTCAGAAAATGAGCACCAGCTTGAAGGTGACTGAGGATCTGAAAACCTTTACACAGACTGCTGCCATATGCGTCTCAGTAACTTTAGACTGAGATAGAATGAGACGGAGCAAGAGTGAGAAACGCAGTCAAAACACAGATGCTTGCCTGCTCTTTAATAACACACTTCTCCAGAACCCTAAGAAAAACGTGGCAGTCACATGTAGCCAACTCAAACAGTACAGAAGAACAGGATGTTTAACATGTAAAGAAAGTGTCATATTATAATATGTGTCATATGCAAATATAATTAATTCAATCAACAGATGATTTGGTCATATTTAAAGAAGTGGGATAAAATGTAACGTAAAGTAATACCTTTTTTCTACACATACCTGTTTGCTGTGTGATGGTAGTGGGCGTGCTCTCGCCATTTTCAGTCATTGTGATGATGCTAATTTCGTAATCGATGCCAGGCTCCAGGCCAGCAACAGTGTAGGCATTCGTGGTAGACTCCACAAGGTCCTCAAAGATGGGTACACTATCGCCCGCAGCCGTCACCGTGATGCGGTAACCAGTTATAACAGTGGAGTTAATAGGACTCCATGTGAGACCAATTGTGGAGTCAGTGATGTTGACAAAGTGGAGGTCTGTTAGCTGGGGTACATCTATGAGGTTATATAGTGGAAGAACAGCAGGCCAAGAGAAGGAGTGCAGAGCACAAAACAGAGAGACGAGAGGATTGTGTTAAAACACCCATAGCCCTCATGGTTCAGCGTCTGCACAGTAGCAGTGAACCATGGCACATTAAAATATAAAGTGATATGAAGATGTGTTTAAAACTAAAATCTGTTGCAGGATGTGTATTTGTAATTTCAAATATTTATCTCTGATTTGACATTTTTTCTTTTTTTTATTTAATGTAGAGCTACGGCTTTTTTATAGGAATGCCCTTCGTATATAATCATCAATGCAATATTGTAGCAGCATCATATCACTTATGTCAGAGTAAAAATTGAAACTCAGTTTTCAGCACTTGTGTTAATGGAGCTTTGTCTTTGGACAAAGGGTGGTATTAAACTCTAGGGGTTTGATTACCTTGGAAGAAAGTTACCAGCAAAGTGTTCATCTTTGCCATAAATATTTACAAATCTTTTGTATCCACTTTGAAGAGAATAACCCGGGTACAATTCAATGTACTACGGTTAAGTTAGATGATGACGACCGCAATTAATCTGAGGCCAGATTACAAGTATGGAATGGAGAAACCATTCCAAAATGTGAAAGTGGCCATGTTAGATTTTAAACTGATGGCTAGAATCTACAGAGGCAGATGTTTATACACACCTGGAGTGATTGTGTCAGAGATGGGCACGCTCTCCATCTTATCCTTCACTGTAAACACGCTGACATTGTACTCCACTCCAGGCCTTAGGTTATCCAGAGTGCACGATGTCTGGCCCGCCCTTACAAACTCTTCCACAGAGTTACCCTGCTGGCCATTAGTGGGACTGCAAGTCACTCTGTAGCCTGTGATATCTATGGAAAAATTATGAATATAAAAAAAAAGATTGGCAACTGCATTATACTGTGATCTGGTGACAATAGGAATGACTGATCTGAGAAAAAACTATTTTTAAGTCTGTTACATTAAACTAGCTTGGAACAGTCAGACTTTATTACTTAGTTTAGAATCTACCTGCATTAACAGATTAAAAATACTCAACTTGCCCATCATTAGTCTATCGGAGTATAGTTTACATTCAAACAACTATACTGTACAGTTGATGGAATAGACATATAATGTACGATGACAACATGCTTCTAAATTAATTGTGAAAATCCCCAGAAATCTTTCCCTTTGGTGTGATTTTCTTGTAAAGTATCTGCAAGCATTCATGCAGATAAGATGGGATTTGAGTGCTGACCTGGAGTTTTGGCTTCATTCCACTGGACTGATACCTCTCCAGTGCTTGGGTTGGTTTCCAACTTGAGATCAGTGGGTGGAGACAGAGCTAAAGGCAGAGTTAACAAGTAAGATATGACTGCATACGATTCATGGGAAATTCCATCACTTTCACTGGCTTAAATATGCTGAAAGATATTTTTCTAGTGAACAAAAGCAGAACTGTCTTACGTGTGACAACACGGCGTGTGATGGGGTTGCCCTGTCCGTGGCCATTGATGACCGGCTGTACACTGTAGGTGTACTCCACTCCAGGGGTCAGGCCTGAGATGTAAATGCTTCCCGATTCAGAGGTCACCTCCCTAGGGGCTTCTCCGCCTTGGCTGGGCTTCACAGTTAACTGAAGAAAGGAAGTAGGGAGCATGAGTGGGAGGAAGGGTGAATAGCTATGACTTAACTGAAATATGTTGCATGTGTTTTGATCATTATAAATTTCAACAGAATTTGAATATGATACTTGGATGTTTGGCCCTTAATTGCTCAACAGTCACTGAATAAGGCATTATTCTAATCTTTCTTGTGAATAGCATTACAGAAAGGCTTAATTTAACACCACATCTTGGAATTGTGTAAAATTTCCAAACATAAAAGCTCCCAAATAATAATTTAACAATAAGTTTAAGTTTTCCTTATGTACATCTGCAGCTGTTTTGCAAAATTACAAACATGCATTTTTTTTCCAATTTCGCACAATTCATACACAGTTCTTTACATGCAATTTATTGGTTATTTTGTACATGACACATTTTTCTTTGCAGTTATATAGCAAACATCCTGAAATGTACCTTATATCCAATTCTGGGAACAGGACTCCAAGAAATTACAATAGAAGTGTCTGTGACATCAGTTGTAAAACGAGGAGCATTTCCCATTGGTGAGGCTACAAGGCAGACAAAAAGTAGACATAGTAAGGATAAAAGTCTCCTCAGGACATTCAAATCACTACTATCAGTGTGATCAGTGGTGTTTATGCTAAAGCTCACAGGTGCTGAAGGTCACTGTGGCTCCCTCACTGAGCACATTGCCCTTTTCCGAATGCAGTGTTGCCGTGTACGGCGTGTCTGGCTGAAGGTTCAGAAGTGTGTACTGTGTCAGGCGGCCAGGGAGACGTAGCTGCTTAGGGTTCGAGCCTTCTACGGTCAGGAAGAGTCTGTAACCAGTGACCTGAGCTCTAGGAGTTGACCAGATGATCACAGCACTGTTCTCAGTCACATTGGACAAGTTGATGTTTGTGGGAGCATCTGGCTCTATTCAGGAAAACAAAAAGCACATAAAAATTTTAGTTTTTTATTAAATTTACCAATTTAATGTAGTTAATGATTTAATAATTCATTTAACAAACTTGTATTGAAAGGATGTTCAGTATGAGCACAGGACTGTCATTATGATTACAATAACTCTATCAATCTATTCGGCCTCCCTGCTATTTTGCAAATACTTACTAGTGGCATATTCTCCAACCAGCGGCTCGCTCTCTTCTCCGGACATGAGGGCGAAAATAAAGAAGCGGTAGAGGGTTCCAGGCTCTAGTGGTGTGACCTCGGCATAAGTATTGAGCATGATGGGTAGAACTGTCTGCTGTCCGATCAGTCCATCAGCACCGACCTGTGCTACTGACACACGGTACCCAGAGACTTCACCTGGAGAAGCGGTCCAAGTGATGGTGATCTTTGAGTCTGTCACCTCAAAGAACTGCAGATCAGTCGGAGATGGGACTTCCTCTGTGGGATAAACATGGTGATTTTGAATTAAAAACATTGAATGACACTGAAATCACACCTCAATTGGAGATCTTCCAGCAGCAAAACTAAACAAGATTTTCCCTTTCAAACTAATTTCGATGAAGGATTTCCAAAAGCAAATCTTCAAATTTAAAACATTGCTTTGACTCTTTTCAGAATGTTCTTTCCTGCACCAATTTTAACCTACATTGCACTTCATCTAAACACAGTCTTAACTCATTTTAACCTGTAATTTCCTTTCAGTGAGACACGGCAAGCTGTATTTACCATCCCATAAAACTCTTCCATGTGAAGAAAAGAATTCAGACACCCTTCTAGCTTACAGGTTGCCCCAAGAGAAAGAAAAATAGTCTTGCAATGGAGAGACTACAGATGGTTTGTTTTAGTCCAGCTTAATGTTTGAGCAGACCTCTATTGCCACATAATAGCATTCCAAAAGATGAGACACCGTTAGTCCTAGCACCTGAGCAAACTATGTTTTACATAACGTTAGTCAAACATACAACAGTGAGAGTCTTCACTAGGCCAGGGCATACCAACATCCTAACAAAGACTGGCAGAAAATGAGCTAAAGTTTTTGTAACTTTGGATTTAAAACATTGCTTAGATCTTTAAATAACCAAAAGACGAAAAGAACAAAAGTAATGGTTTTGCTTGGAACAGGATCCAAATCTTGTTGACACACAGATGCCTCTCTACCCTGTTATTCACAGCATGGTTTGCGGCTCATGTATTTTATCATCATCTTTTTGTGTATGAGTACCTAGCTCTGGTTCTCCAGCAGTGTTGACCTGCACAAACACAGGCTCACTCTCCAGATTCTCTTCTACAGCATAGATGCTGATGTTATATAGCTGGCCAGGTCGAAGGTCACTAAGAGTCACAGAGGTTTCTGTGTTAGGCAAGGTCAACTCAGTGCTGCCAGAGCTCCCTTCAACAGATGGAGTATAAACCACACGGTAGCCTATGGGCATAAAATTAATGTCAGCACAATTTCCCCCCTTCACATGTAGGACATTAAACATGGTTCACATTAAAGACAGACTCAGCAGATTAGATAGGACAGACCTGTGATAGGAGCTACAGGTTTAGACCATCTGACTGTAATGGAAGTTTCATCTACATCACCAATCTCATGACCCGTAGGAGCATCAGGAGCTGCAACAAGAGAGAGGAGATTGGATTAGCCTGAAAATACTACAGGAAGCTTTAATTTATTTTAAAGAAAGTTTATCATCTTTGCAAATCAGGGCGAAAATATTTTCTCTATATTTGTACCTGTAGTCTGGGAGGTAGTGAGGATCAGATTGGAGTCTCCCTCATCAGTTAGTTCATACACATTAACTGTATACTTTCTGCCTGGGAGGAGCTCGTTGAGATTGACTGAGGTAGCTGTACGTGGAAGATCTGTAAATAGCAAGATAACACATGGAGAAACTTTATTTTGGCCATTCACAAACCTTATTATCATTTCCATTCATACAGCTTTATTTGAAATGATGTATTCAATGCTTGAACAACAGAAATTCAAAAAGAGAAACAGGTATAAGAATCCTAATTCTTCCTGTTTGTACCAAAATACATCGTTGTATTGGTGTGGTATAACATGCGGTCAATCAAGCTTATTCAGTTAAGCAATGCCATTTCATACTACAACTGCACAACATTTAATACTTCAACTTCTGTATCATAAAAATGTTTTAGGATATTCTACATTAATTGCCCCCAGACTTAATGATGAAAATGTGTAACTTACCCAAAACCATAGGTTGTCCTTGCTGCGCTCCCTCCTCAGTGAGCTCATACTCAACTCTGAAACCGGACACAGTGTCTGAGGCAGACACCCATGAGATGACGAAGCTGCTGGAAGTGATCTCAGTCACAGACTCTGAGGTGTCCACCACTGCAGGTGGAGGAGTAGTGTCCCCTTCAGCTGTAGCCACTGGGAGACACCAAGACACATGGAGAGAATAGTATGAGGTTAAAGAATTTAGGGACGGCAAACTTATTGGCAATTAGATTGACACACACTGGATACTCACAAGAGCCATAGTTGGTAGTGAAATCAAACCGAGTGATCTCTCTGCGACCAAGCCTTAAAATACTGATGAGCTGACCCTCATAGGTGATGCCCGGCTTTAGTCCAGCGATGGTGTAAGAAGTGAGATGGCCTGGAAGGGTAACCTCCTTCCATGGGGTACGAGTGTTTTTCTATTAAACAAAAATACATCCACTAAGCACACAACCTCCTAATAGCCAAGACATATAATAATAATAATGCTTATGCTCCAGAATAAGGGATGAAATACTGAATGGATAAAGGACTGACCACTCTCCACTTGAGGACATACTGGACAATGTGAGCAGATGGGGCAGCGTTCCACTGGATTGGGTGTGAATTGGGCTGGTTGCCAGCTTCTGTGATAATCACTTGGACTGGACGATTACCACCTGACAAAAAAAAAAAGAAGCCAGTTTTTCCTTTCAGTTTTTATGATCATTAAGACACCCAGATCAGATGTTCAAATCCAGAGTCAAAAGTTAACAATATTTGTGTATTAATATATATGAAATAAAGCAGTCAGCAGGTTATGTTCTGTGCATTGTTATACCAAGGTAACAAAAGTGTACAAAACACACACACACACACACACACATTTAACAGTGAAACCACAGGGAAATTTATTTTAAAGGAGATGGACCACAAGTTAAAACATGTCTGCACTTCTGCTACCTGATTTTAGTGAGAAAGCAAAATGGGAAACTTGACACAGCTCTGCAAGATTCTTCCTGAGGTTTCAGCACTCACACATGGTTGATGCTGAAGTAACACTACTATTTTCTTTTCTGTGGTTTCCAAACAAAACAAAAAAGCTCTCACATTTGCTCAACCAAAAAGACAAAAATACATACACAACCCCTTTTATTCAAAGAGATAGTTGTTTACTTTTATGCTCATTTAGCAATTTTCTGTCCATTTACCCAAACCTTGTTTCTTTTGATGCAGTAATTTCCCGACACAGTTTAATCTCTACACTCCTTAACAAACTCACCTCTTCATAAAGCATAAAAGACGTAGGCTACACGTGGCAACATTGCCTCATTGAAGTTAGGGCAATCTGGTTTCCATTTCTCCCAATTACTGCTATGAAAAGCCAATGGTTAGGTGTGTATACAGCAGCATGTAGTCTGGAGTATGTTCCTCCAGCAGGCTGGGCTGTAGTGTTCTCACTCAGTGTAGTGCTCAGTATTCTCACAGCTGTATGTCATTACACAGGGCTATTGTTCTCAGGTCCCCAAAACTTAAAGTTCTCTTCTGACCCCATCCAAGCCACACAAAGAAGGAACATTCCTGTCATAACTGAACTATACTGTTTGCTTCCAAGCCTTAGCTGTATATTTTTTCACTATATATATATTCTTCAAATGAGAGCCTCTGGGACAACACACAGAAATGTGCCATAAGAATTTAGGGTTAAGTATAATAGTTATCATTTTGCAACTTTCACCTAAAAATTAGAAATTGATGTAAGAAGTCAACAATGGAAATTACGTAAACCCGTGAACGACTTTGCAGATGCTGTAGTGGTGCAACCCGGCAGATAAATTTAAAATTGGTTCTGACACTTTCTGAACAAAAACGTGACCGGGAATTTTCTAAAGGTTGTAGCACTGCCAGGAAAAAAAAGAATAAAAGAGCAACAGGGGGCGAAAGAGTGAACAGTTGATTGCATGGCTGTATTTCTCCATCTGCCAACTTCAAAGCCATGAACCATGTTAAAGTGCAAAGTGTTTCCAACAACACCTTTAAACTGACCAGCATTTGTTCAAAGAAGAGCAATTGCTCCATCTTACACATGCGAAAGATCTCTCAAAGACCTGAAAAAGGAAGTAAGCAGCATTGCCTCCATCAGTGTAAACATCTGGAGCTCGTTGACGTCCAACCCACCCTCAACCCAAGCTCAAAGGATCACTCACAGCACTGCTCAGCATGATACATGTCTGTGTCTGCGTAGGTACACATGCCTTATTAAGTAGCACTCATAGAGTTGTGATTGACTTACCATGGAAAGAGTGCTGGGGCTCACAGCTCACCTCTCCAAGCCCATTGCCATTGCAGTAACACTTGTAGCGAAGTCCGTGGATGACCTTGTCCCATGACTCTCCGATTTGATAGAAAACTTTGGTGTCTGGCTCCTGGCACTGGTCTATAAAAGGAAATGATCCTACTATTAAAGTTACCATGTAATAACATATTTTAGCTAGCTAAACATTAGCAACTTAAGTTTCACAGGCTAGATCATTTCTCCATAACTGCAGATAACAGCAGTGAAATGCCTAAACATAAACTATCTCAAAGTTATCCAGATTTTCCCCAAACCTTTTCACGCCTGCCCTTTTCCAGATAATATGTAACAGAAGACATTTACACATTAAGACATGGTTAGTCCTTATACTTTATGATTTTCAGTTCACATGTTCTGTCCAAACCTGTGACATTCCAGCACAATTTTCATCTTTTCAGTTTCTTAAAATAATGCAGCAAAATATTTGCAGGTTTAATAAAGTTTGGTAAATAAAGGTAACGTATGTTTGATGATGAGTCAAAAGAGCTCGAGGTCAGTGTGTTGATGAAACCTACCAATAGCGTCACACTTCCAGCGTCCACGGCCCTGACCGAAGCAGGTGCAGTTCATCATGTAGCCCTCATCATGACGTTTAGTGAAGGTTTGGTTCACCTCATACGTCAGGCCATCCACAATGCACTGGTCTAAGAGAGACAGAAGCATTATTCATTTGCTGATATTTTAGATAAGTTTTTTTTCCAAAAGTGGGATTTAAAAAAACAAACAAAAAAAAAACACTACTTCACATTGGACCCACTACAGATGAGCAAACACTGTCTCAATACAAAAATAATAAGCCTCAAAGTTTATTTTCAAGTGGATAACTCACCTTTGAGCTGCGAGTAGGCGATGCAGCTCCACTCCCCACGTCCGTTTCCTACACAAGTGCAGCGCATCATGTGACCCAAAACATCATGGCGTTTATCCCACTGATCTCCCACACGGTACATTACTCCCTCACTGGTCGTGCAAACCTCCTCATGGGCTAAAAGAAGAAGAGATTATTTGAGTGATTATTTTCTCTGGACAATGACTTTTACAGCATGCACTCTGAGCACATATGAAGGACACGCAGTGTAAAGCACAGAATCTTTGGCCAAGGATGACCTTTTGTTGACAAAAAATAAAAATAAGTAATGTATCAAATATTCCACCAAAAATCATTCTGAATGCTTGAAGAACATCCTGGTGCAACATTACAGAATAACTTCTTTGATGAGAGTTAGAATAGCACTGATTGACCTGTGAGGGAAAAGAAGTGGGGGTGCAAGTTGAGTAAGGACAAAAAGGTTGAGAGAAAAAGAGAGTTTATGGAAGAGCTCAGAGATCTGAAAGCAGCTGCCCTGGACGCCAGCCAACTCCTTAATGCTTCACTGACAGCCAGACCCCTTCATCTGCACACCAGGGCAGCTGCAGGGCCACTAATATCCTGATTGTACTCTTAAAGATCATCCAGACATTTATTCACTGGTTTAATTATTTTTATAGAGACCTTTGCACTCCCAAAGGTGACATGAGTGGCTTTTTAACTGGTTGCCCATTTTAAATGTTCGCATGTTGAACAGTGGTACAGAACAGAAGTATTGAGGATTGGAAAAAGAAACTAAAAGATAGTTGCAACTTAGTTTTCAGTGTCTCACAAAACAATGATTACAAAAGTCTGTACCTTTAAAATGCAAAATGCTCAAAAGCACCAAATGCTATCAATAAGTCTTACTCTTAGCAAACGTCTGTGAGATCCTGTCTGGCTCCTCCTAATTAGCCTTTAGAAGTCGTAGACACCATTCGAGGTCTCAAAACATCATGTGTATGTAAATTTGACTGGAAAGGTGTTGACGAGTCCTTTGTTCCCCACTGGTGGGACCCTCTCATCTCTTATTTGGCCTCCTCCCAGCATTAAGGTTTAAGGTTTGCATTGTCAGATAGTACACATTATGTACTTTACCCTTTATCTCTTCAATCGCTTACTAAATAGTTTAACCATCTTCTGAAGACAAAGATTAGTTTGATCCAGCATGCCCATACCCATTTAAGATCATATCAGGATTTCAAGAATGTCTAAACAGGTACAAGAAACATTAAGGGCAGTGATTCTGACTACACTTCCCTTAGGTGAAATTGTTCATTTCTTAACATTGTCACTATTGGGAAGCTCCAAATGACATTTGATTTGCACTCACAAGCCATGGGGCAAAAGCCATATTGCGCCTCTCCATCAAAATTATATGTGGTGCCACACCACTTCATGCCATCCCTGCGTCCATCAGCTGTACAGTCCGTGTAGTTATTGCCATTATAGAGGAAAGGAAAGTGGCACAATGCACCATTGGAGTTTCCTCCTCTGGTTGTGATTAAAACTGTAAAAAAAAAAAAAAAAAAAGCAACAGATCTTAATATTAGAAACTGATCATTATGCAGTTAAAGCTAATGAAATCTAACTGATGTCTTAAGAGGTGCATATCACTCACCATTCTTTTCTGTGCAGAAGGAGTACTGGTGGTCTTTTTCAAAGTCAGATGTGGTACTGCACCAAAGCTGCCCATCATCACGTCCCTCTGAGGTGCATGAATAAAAGGTCTTGCCCATCGACACAAATGGGAAAACGCATGGCTGTCCATTTGAGTTGCCACCATAAACTTGAGAATGGCCCGCTATGCACAAAAAGACAAAAATTCTCCATAATGAGAACAAATTCATTGATCAGCCCTCTATTTTTCCAATGCAACACCACGTGGTCATATTCTTGAGAGCATTTATCAAGTGATGAAACTGACCCCACTCATTACAGCTGATTCCATTTCCCAGGCAAGTACACAACATCTGCTTGCTGCCCTGAGTCTTGATCCAGCGCATTCCCTCAGTATAAGACACTCCTGAGTCTGTTACACAGGTGCCCTCAATAGGGACAATGGGAAGGGGCACGGGCTGGAACACAGCTGGCTGTACATTGGTGATCACACGAGAACCAGTGCCTGCAATAGCCAAAAAACTCAAAAGATGAGCACAAACCTTGTACTTGCTCCCTCAGCTGAGTAGTTTAGAGAAATTTTATCATCTAATACACAAGATTTTATAGCTTTGTGTATTCTAAATTATTTTGACCATATAAATCTTGATAATCATCAGACCACTATATATAACAATTACACCAGAATCAAAGCTCATTTTAGGAAGTCATTCTAATATTTCAGATCTTACCAAGCCCAGTAGTGTGCAAGGAAGCATGCCTCTCGCATTTCCACTCTCCACGACCATTACCAGTGCACAAACATTGCAAGACATGTCCATGGGCATCTGTCTTAGTCCAAGTATCTCCAATGCGGTAAGACATGCGTATTTCCTGGTCATTGCAGCGGTCTGAGAATGCCAAACACACAATCAGAAGATTAACACCATTCAGACCATAGCATTCTATCTTAAAATAAAAAGCTATTATTTTCTAGCAAAACAGGGTTAATTCTTTTTTCCTTTGTAGTCAAGTTGCTACCGCTAATGAAAGTGGGTTTAGCTCTAATGGCTTTAATTAGGTCATTAAATAGAGAGGCAGTAAGATGGAGAGAAAGGAATATGTGGTTTAGAGTGTTAAATAAATGTTATGGGAGTGCTCTATAATGCAGAGGTTTTCTTACTTCTGGATGTGCAAGTGATGCGTCCACTTCCCTCCCCTAAACAGGTGCAGTCTACGATCATCCAGCCCTGGTAGGGTTTCTCCCAGGTTTCCCCCACAGTGTAAGAGGTGCCAGCTGCATTATCATAACAGCGCTCCGCTAACAGGAAACAAAAAAAAAAGCGATGGATTATACATTCGTCCTGGTACATGCACATGTAAACCCATGCTTCAATTAATCATTTTTTGTGACATCTTACCGACAGGTTTGCACGTCCATTCCCCTTTCCCATTGCCCAAACAGACACACTCCAGCATGTATTCTCCAGTGTCATGAGGTCTCATCCAAGTGTCTCCAATCTTATAAGAGTTTCCGCCTTCATGGCAACGGTCTACAGTGGGATTAAAGGAAAAAAGAAATAAGGCGCTGAAACTGTGTGAAATGTGGTTTAAATAAAAAAAATATATTTTACCCACTTGCAATAGTGCAGCTAATTTTTCCTCTGCTGGAGCCAATGCACGTGCAGTCCCAGATCATGCCATCCTTCGGCCGTTCGTAAGTCTCTCCTACTCGGTATGAGCGAGCCATTACTTTGTCATAACAAGTCTCCTCAGCTGAAGTATAAAAAAAAAATCACCTCTATCATCAGCTAATAGGTATTGACAGATATTTGCTGCACAGAAATTTGCTGTAGTATGCTACTGCACAGTATAAGTGAGCTTACCCTCAGGCTTCGTTTTACACTTAATACCAGCTACTCCATGGCAAGTGCAGAGAAGCACAGTGCCCAGATAGGCGCGTTCCCACTGCTCACCAACTCCATAAAATTGTCCATACTCTATACAGCCATCTGGGTGGGGGAAATAATGAAGGAAATGAAGCCAACACATTTACTTGAAACACTTGGTAACCATAAGGACACACACAGTGCACTGGAAACAAAGCCCTGCTCTTCCACATCAGGTCTGATCCTCTTCCAGTCAGTTTATGGGTAACAATTGATAGTTACTACTAAAAACAGTTACTTGACTACCTCCTTTTTTTTTTTTACTCAAGTAAAAGTTTCTCTCTCTCTCTCTCTCTCTCCCTTTCTGTTTGGTAAACTGTGAGTTTGTATGGATAGCAATTTACAGTAAGTAATAGCAGCTTAGAAAAAAATGTTGAGACATCAAAGCTAGTATCATCTAAATCTTAATGAAAAGATTGTCTTATTACAGTGTGTTTCCAGCTATAAAGCAAAGAGATGGCTTAATTCTCTCTCCTGGCACACAATCACAAACTGGCAAAGCATCAATTCGTCTAATGCAAACACATTTCAAGTGAAGAATATAAGAGAGAAACTAAAGTAAATGCATTTGCTTTTAAAAATGTCTCTCTCTCTACACACACACACTCTCATATAGAGAGAGAGATAGAGACAGGCAAAAAAAATTATACACATTTTAAGAAAAGAAAAAAGTATGATGTATTTTATATTAATATAATATTAATAATATTATCATATATATCAATATATAACGTAGAGCAATAAATTTAGTATTAAAATATTTATACAAATTTTTATTTTCCTGAAGAGCATATGCATCTTTTGCCGGACTCTGTGACTCGACTCTGTACATACCTGTACAAACAAACATATAAACATATATACAGTATATATAGGGCAAAGTAGGGGGGAAATTTTGCCTTTACTCTTTGTTCATTTGCCTTGACTCTAAACACACCCATACAAGCCCCAATGCGCACAGTCCCCGCAGGACTCATGTGGACCTGGAGAGAGTGAGTGTGAGGTCAATCTGACGCTCATTTAGGCAATGGAACCGTTAAACACAGCATGAGCAAATTGTTCCAATAAAACTAACACTTGTTTTAAAACCCCTAATGTTAAACACTGGAGAGAGAAAAAAAAACCCAGAGAGCTAGCAAGCAGGTCCACCCACCTTGAGACACGGATGATCCTGAGCGCTCGTGCGCCTGCCTCCTGCTTTTGCGTGCGCTTTGGGGCATGCAGAGCACCGCGCCGGAGAACAGCAGCACCAGCAGCGTCGTGGCCACACAGCCACCGGACATATTCAAGGCAAGGGATGGAAAACACACCAGGGGGAAAAAAAAATCTTTGTTGTGGAGGAGACTTGGGAGAGGTAGAGAGCTGGAGCTGACTCCAAAATGCCGTCCGGGTGTCCCTCTCCTCCTACTGGCGCACCTCTGCGGAAAAAGCTTCAGCTGAGAGCGGTTTTATTTGCGCTGCACTTTCCGCGGGAGGAGCTAACGCGCGTGCTCTCTCTCTCTCTCGCGCGCGCGCGCTCTCTCTCTCTCTCTCTCTCTCACACACACAGAAAAAGTTTGGGGTGGAGGTCGACAAGTCATGCTTTTAAGTTACACCTTGTAATAAACCGCTGTGTTGCTTCATTCATAATCTGAAAAACATGAAACACATTAATGTGACTCCATTCAGACTACTGAAATTCACTCAAGCCCACAAGGAGTGGCAGCCAGGCCCGAGAGCCCACCAAGGGGTGTACAGGGCAGGGTTGAATTTTTCCCTTCTTGCAAAATCAAGTTGCTATGGTGCGTCATCTTTGGTGTATACTTCTTCTTTCGAACACTCAAGAAAGTTCAAATAAAGCACTATGACTGGGAATATTATACTATTCCAAAGTAATATTTCTTTTTTGTGAATTCAGTGTCAGGTCAGACTGGCAGTTCTGGGTAACAAAAGTCTGCCTGGCTCTGTTCTCTCTCTTTCTCTCTCTCTTTCTCTGAACATGCAATTACTAGTAAGCTGACCTGATTTATTATTAAAATTATACATATACAGGATGGCTCAAAAGTCATTTTATTTATATGGAATTTGATACTTTGTCATTTTATTTTAGACCCAAGGGCTTTGAAACTAACAATAGAATATCAAACAGAACAGGACCTATTATCTCTCGACTTTTTTCTTTGTGGTTATCTCAGTTTAAGTCAGTAGTCTATCGAACTGGCTCAGATCCACTCTCAAACTAAATTATCCCTCTATGTAATAATATCAGTTCTGAGTATTTATGAAACGTTCAACCTTATTGTATCATGGGTATACACAATTGCTCCAAAGTCAAAGGCCGTCAATATGAGCATTTGTCTTCATTTATATTATTAAATAAATCCAGACTAATGAGTGACCCTTTACAACTCTGATAGTACCTGATATTCTCTATCAAAGATATTCTGGGAGTGCTGTTTAAGTGCTTTGTGACTATACCAGGACTTTTCATTGTGCAGAAAAGCAGAACACAATTATGAGAGTAAAAACTACCTTTATTTCTCTCTCTCTCTCTAGTGTTTCGCTAGTGCTTGGATACCATCAAGACAAAGTTTTCTCAATATGCCAGAGCCTTGATCAGACTGCCTGCTTCATGTCTGGAATGCTGGCCTCCCAGGAATCTCCTTTAATGACCAAAACATGTGAAAATTTACTTGGAGAGAGTTGTCAGAACTGTAGGGTGTGGCAATAACTCCCAGCCGAGTTCCTGTAAAGTGCAAGTGGTGTTTGTAAATGATTGTCAGTACAGTTCTTACAGACACATCTCTTCTGCAAGTTGATGACAAATTATCTTTTCATTTTCAGGGATCAGGTGTTCCACTCAGTGAATGTTCATGGAACCGACTACAGTGGGCAGTTCTATTATAATTTTAAGCATGTACCCACTATCAAATCTTAAAAAAAATACATAATGAAAAAACTTGTACAACTTCAGTTTATGATTGCATAAATTGAAGGGGACAGATATACACACCTTTATTGCAGTCCAACTGAAGGATATGCAGAATTTTTACGACATGGTGCTTACAGCAGCAACACTTAATACACTTTAAAACACAAGGCATAGTTTATAAGAGTGAAACCAGAAATAGGAAATATTCAGCTCATTGCATGCTAACTTGACTGCAAGTATTCATTCATTGTGCAGTAGTTAAAAGATGCCTCCTTGGACGAGCTTTCTGATTCTTTAGTTTCCAGTTCAGAAACTGTAGACGTTGAAGTCTTATTCAAAATTTATTCTGAATATAAAACACTTTATGAGGGAATGAACATGGACATGTGTTAGACTGCTCCGTGATGAGGCCTCTCTTCCTTGCACTCATCTGAAACCAATTAGGTAAAGCAAAACCTTAAATTGCATCTGGAAGTGGCTAGGTAAAGTCAATCTGACATAATTATCACTCTTTGAATGAGAGACGGGAAGAGAGAGAGAGACACACACATACTGTACTTACACAGAAATCCTTAAAAGATAAGCAAAAACAGATATGAAAAAGTATTTACAGTCACCAAGTGGTAAATTTAACAGAACTGAGGAATATTGTGTGCAATCCAACATAAACTTGAAATGCCTTTCTTCTTTAAAGCTGTCTTCTGGTAGATAGGGGGAAAAGATTTGAATTCTTGCAGAGCTTCTCAGCTGGGTGCTGAGAATGTCTATGTCTGCGTCTGTCTCTTATCTCTGAGTTTATCTCCAGGGCAGCCAGTAGAGGCCACTCCTGATATCAGCACCCTTTCATTTGAAAACTGAGCCTCTCTGTCTCTTAACAAGGATGACTACGCTCAGTGATTCATCTTGGATTTGATTAAAATGGCATGTTACCATTTCCAATCTGACATATTCACAAGCATGAGATGTAAAAACACATATCGCAGCCTATGCCAGCCATATACATGGTGTACATAATGACATCACATTGATCTTTCTACAACACATGATTCAGAAACCCTCTGTCTCAGGACCAGCTGTTGAAGCGTTTGAGTCAGATTTGCCCCTCACACATGCCCACCCCCTTTTTACACCTTTTCTAGGGGGTGTGTTAATCCACTTAGGTGCCAATATGCAAGAAGTCCCATCTATTTGTTGTCGGTTCTTTAGAGTAAGTTTTAGTTTAGCAATGTTTACATATCAGGTTGATTTGAACAAACCCAACATTTGGCCTTGCTTCTAAACAATATAATTAACCCAATGATTCATTCACTCATTTGTTCATCTGATGCTAGCTATCCTTTCGAGATGTAATGATTCATGTGTATCTTAGTGGTTTTTTAGCATTTTATTCATGCCACAAGCTGTATGTCCTCTTAATGAATCAGTTTTCCTTAAACCAGAATGGTTTTTCTAAAGCACTTGGTTAGAGCTTAGCTAACCATTTTTCTGTCATCGTCCTTTGCCTAAATCATCAAAGGAAGTGGGTGGTGTTAACACTCATTATCACTTTTCCCATAAGGGGAAATTTGGTGGTAGAAGGAAAGAAATGGAAGAACTATGCTCAGAATGGTCTACTTAGTCAGAGAAGTAGAAGCCTGAGGTCTGAGTGTTTCCTGGAATAAAAAAACAACAAAAAAAACAAAACTTGGCTTAGAGCTCCATACAGAGTCTGGTGCTCAAACTTGCTATGAGTTACTCTGTTAGAGATAATAACCTTTTTTTCATTCACAATAATCCTAACATATTCCCCCCAATTCAAAAAAGACCAGTGAAAGAGATACAGTAAAAAAAACAAAAAAACAGGAGTTTTTAAACTGGGTGGAAATAGGAACCGAGGCATAATTTATACATTCTGCTACTCAGCTTAAGGAAAACTACAAGTAAACCTGGAATGAACATAATATTATATGTATAATCTTATAAATGCAGTGCAATACAAAGAAGTGAGCAACTTTTGGCCAAAGTCTGTAGTAATTTCTCCACCGTTTCAGACCATGACATCATCATCCCAGAGGAGAGGGGAGGGGTGCAGCTGCAACCCCCATCAGCTTGAAACCAGACTGTAGTGAATATCAGAACTCAGCACGAAATCGTCCTGCAGTCATCTGTCTTGAAAATCAACCCTAAACCAATGTCCTCACCCTGTATTTTTTCTCTCACTCGCCCACTAGATTATCTTTGGGTATCTGAAGAAAAATGAAGCAATATGATTTATGTTGATTTTTACTGTAAAATATCATGTAAATATTATACTATTAGCTAAACTTGCTTCTTTCATTCAATCATCTTCAGTAGCTGCTTTATTAGAGGTTTATAAGGTGGTGAGGTGGGAGTGCATCATAAATGGCATGCCAGTCCAGATCAAACTTGTCTAAATTAATAAATGTCTAATTAAGCAATTTGTGTCCTTTTACAGAAAAAAGGTAAGAGTAAGTTGGTTGGGTTACATAACATTCTCTGTGATGTATCTTATTTACCCGGTACTTTATTTGTTGCTATATGGCTACAACTCCAAGATTACAATTGCAATATTTTGTCAATTTAATGAATATTGGGGAGTAAAACACTGGAGTGGCAAGTCCTAAGTATATACTTGGTGGGAATGAAATATTGTGTATATTGGGTATCACTGTGCTATTGGGTATCACATTTCCAGCCTTGTTGTGGTCTCCCCTTGTTTATATGGATTTCCTCCAGTTTCTCCAGATTGTCCTCACCACCTATCTGATGCCCAGTTTTCCCAAAGTAGTTTCTGGATCCACTGAAACCCAAAATAATTTAAAGCTGTTATTTAAAGTGAGGTTTTCATCGTGGGGTTTTTGCAAACTGTTATAATAGCCTGATTACCAACTGTGTTATAACTTGAAAAACATTATTAAAAGAATCGGCTGTGGTCAGATGTGTGGGCTACAAGTTATAAACCTTTAGCACAGTGGCCATAGATTCAGGGCTGCTTCTTTTGCTATTCTATTTATCCAAACCCTTTAGAGTTTGAGAGCTGTCTCCTGAGTGTCCAAGAAAAGAAGTTTTAAATTAATATTGGTCAAGGTCAATCTTGGTGTTTGTGAGTTTGTGCAAACAAATCATCCAGATGTCTGCTCATAATGCATCATTTATTTGTTCATGTAAATGTGTGCTGGAAAGAGAGATAGAGAGAGAGAGAGAGCGAGCGAGAGAGAGAGAGAGAGAGAGAGAGACAGAGGGGAGACCTGGGGGAGTACTAAACACTGCAGAAGATCTGCAGCATATTAAGACATCTATTAAGGAGTACTTCCACAAGAGGTTGTAACCCTGATCTTACCATTTTGTCTATTACACCTCTAGAAAGCTCAGGTTATGAGTTAAAAATCTATCACAATTAACCTTATTAATATCAACAATAAATCCCAGTCCCATGCTCAACCCTCAAAGCAAGCTAACTGGAGCTCTTAACTTCATCGGTATGGTAATCCATTTTGCCTTCACCCCCTTTGGCAGTGTTATAAATTATCCCAGAGAATTACTATTTCCATGTAATGACTGCTTCCAATGGGGGAGGATTGTGTCCATAGTTACACCAAAACACATGGAGAGAATTCCTGGGATGTGAGTATGTAGCAGCCAGTATGAAAGTGTTGAGTCACAAAAGTAGTTTTTCATTTGTGGTTGAGGATCTGTGTGTGAGAAATCATTTGCAGGAGAGACTGGGTTAGCATGGCATGCAAGTTTTCCGGAGTACACACACTCATAAGCACGTGTGATACTGCTCAGGATTCAATCAGTGATCATTTTCAGTACTTTTCAGATCACTTTCTGTCGAGTGGACAGAGCATTGCTGTCTACAGTATGTACATTTAGAAAGAAACATCTGGGACAGTCCACATTTGTATATTCACAAGTATATAGTGCGTCTGAAAAGAAGGAGCTATATTGGAAAGTTGTATGTTTTTCTTTTTCCTCATAATAAAGTGAGGTTCATATTGTAAAGTTTCAGCATTACATCACAGTGTTGCTATGTCAAAATTGATCTCTGGTCATGTGGACAAACTACAAGCTGTGTGTTGCAACAGTGGAAATGTGTGCTGAGGACAGGGACTGGGTGGAGGCAAAAAGAAAAACTGTCCAACTACAGGCTAAGTTAATCCAGCCAATCCCCTCCTTAGGTGATAAGGGAAGTGCTTATCACTGTGGAGAGCAGGGCTCTCACTGCTGATCTTTATCACCATAATGCCCCCAACACCCACCCACCACACATCCGCCCTGTAGAGATGTTCGGGTGGATGGCTCTTCTATCTTTTCCATTGGTTAAATGGTATAAGCTATAGACTTATTAACTCCAAAAAAGAGGATTGGATTAATTATTGGATTAGATAGGATGATATTACAATAGTTAAGCAATATCAGATGAGAGGGAGTGCTGTTGTGCTGGTTATCAGCATAACTGTGATGCGCAGCATCAGTCATGCATGATATTACATGCATCTAGCATGATATTGCTTTTATACAACTGTTCCATAAAAAGCATTTATTATCAACTGCTTATGATTTGTTTGTTTGTTTATTTAACCAGTGATTTTGCTCTGCCATTTTGCTCTGGTGAAACTAACTAAGCGTGACTGGCTAAGCTGGTGAACAACACCAACAGTGTAATTAAAAGAGGTGAAAGTAGTTTTGAACTCTTGCTGGTACTACAGTTTGTTGTCAAATGGTTAGGGGAATTAGACACTCCTGTAAATCACATGATTCTTCTCATAAATCTCATTATTCCGACCTAGAATATCAGCTCCGTTAAACTTCTGGGTTCCAGGGTTAAACTCCAAATAGTGTTAAATAGAATGCTAGTATTTAACTTTGTATAATACAGGATACATCACTACATCGAATTCAAGAAATTATGGTAAGATCTGTCAATTTTCTCACCTGAAACAAATATGAGCACATGATATCAGAACCCTAATTAATTTAAACTTCTTACCTGAGTAATACTGTATGTTCATCATAATATAAAGTCTCTGTGAGTACATGTTGAATATCTCTGACATAATCCATTCTTAAAATAAGAGCAAAAAGGAAAAAGGTATTAAAGTCATTACTGTGAGTAATGCAATATCTAACTTTCAAATGTTTTTGTTTTCAGAGTTTGCTATTTTTTCCAGGATTTGCCGTGGCTAATGATAAAAAACTCTGTTGTATAAATGAAAAGCCGGTGCCCCATACAGAGAACAGCAGGAGAGGGATGAGCATCTACACATATCCATATTTTCCAATGTGGAATAAATCAGAATAAAATACAACAGTCTTTAAAATTCTAAAAGTAGAATAAGTAGATATTTGTCTCATCCTTATAAAGAGAAGTGGCTTCTCAGTGGTGACGTCTTTCTGTTTCCTGGCATTCTCCCTGGAGATTTTCACAATTTAAAGTTTTTAAATACATCCTCCATGTTCCTTCTCTTTAATGACTGGATGACTAAGACACACTTGAGCCGAACAAACATACAAACCACGTACACCATGTATTTGTTATATTTAAGTGTATATGCATCGCATGCATAACAACAAACACAACTCTAGCACCAGCCATATGGCATAGACTGACTGAAGAACTGTACTGCTGCTAATGCCATTGCATCTTGTGAGTAAGAGTGAGTCTATGGAAACCTTATACATACTCATACATTTTCTGATGGTGATTTACTATAATGAAGGGAGTTGTATTTTTTTTTAGGAACCGTGTAAAATTGGCAACGATAACGAAAAATTAAATATGCTTCTAAGCTGCTAATGATAAACACTGCATGGATATAGCTTTATTGTTGAACTATGCTGATCCTAAATTATTTTTAGCTTACACACCATGAATGGGGGGAGACATGGAAAATAGCTTCATCCACATTTTGTTCCAAACAACGATGACACCTTTCCAAGGATTCCTCTGGAGACATCTGCCAGAGTAACAAAACAAAAAATGATTTCATAGTCATGTGGCCAAAAATGAAAGCACATTTGAATCCCTTTGCATCACAAACATATGTCAGATTTCCAGAAAGTTTCACCACAAAGGTGAAGGCACAATATTGTCTAGAATGTCTTTGTATGCTTTATAATGACATTATGATTTCCATTCAGTATAACTAAGAGAACGAAAACTATTTCATCATGCCAGTGTCCCTGTGCGCAAAACAAGGTCCATGAAGACACGATTTGCCAAGGTTGGTTTGGAAGCATTTGAATAGCCTGGAGCGAGCCTTGACCTCAACCCCACAACACCAATTATAAACCAATGACAACCCCAAGTTCCTTGCTCAACATCAGAGACCAGTTGCACAAATCCTCTAGTGGCTGAATAAACAAATCCTGACGTTCCAAAATGTAGTGTAAAAGCTTCCCACAGTAACGGCTGCTAAGTGTATAGGCAACTGTATTACTGCAATAGCTTTTGAATGGATTGTTCAGCATGGGCAAGTACACATGGGCATCATAGGTCTTTAGGTCTTTATATTACATACATATTTTTGGCATATAGTGTATATCACATCTAAGGATCATAGATGACAATATATGTTCATGATTTATATATCCCAGGAGTGGCCGGCCGACCAAAATTACCCCAAGAGCGCAGAGACAACTCATCCGAGAGGCCACAAAAGACCCCA
>JAOVVB010000049.1:20018843-20031961 GCA_028570985.1 Heterobranchus longifilis
CTGCCTAATATATCCCACCCACTTCCAGCCGCCAAGATACAGCAGTTTCTGTATAATGTCAATGCAGATAATCTTTTCCAGCGACTGAAAAATATCACCATTATTACCAATTTTCAACACTATAATCAGATTTTTGCATATAAAAACAATCAAAACATTTAGAAAAAATATGTAAATTAAGTAAAATATAAAATAAATAGACATTAAACCTCACTTAACCTTAAATTTATGGCATCGGCTGCTTGGCATCGGCTACTTTAAAACCCAAACTAAAAGTCGCTCCCTTTTCTTCATGCTACCATCATTGCTAACATTCTTGGGACCCATGGTGCTATGTCTTCACTGAATCTTGTCCGAAGTGCAAAACAACCCACAAAAAATATGTCAACTCGCTTCACTTGACTTTCCACTGATGCAAACAAGTTTTGAACGGCTCCCGGACGTACGCGCAAGTTAGCTGGCGTTCGGTTCGGTTCGGTCGCTCGTATGATGAAAATGTTTTGTATGTCCAGGCAAATTTCTTGCAAAATTTTAGTGCTTAAGGCAAACATTCATAAACGGGGTGTTCACATGCCGAGGTACCGCTGTACTGAAAATGAAGCTACTGTGAGATAATGCCGGGTCCAATAGAAAGGTGTCATAGATTATACTATTATAATAATCTATACAATAGATTTGCCACTATTTTGGTGGCAAAAGGGGACCTACTCAATATTAGGCGAGTGTTTATAATGTTATGGCTGATCGGTGTATATGTGTATAGTGACTGAGTCTGAGACCTAACAGTGCTCATTTCATGTACCTAATGCATGCTCAGGAATGAGACAGAGATCACCAGATGATGTCATTTGTTTATTCACAGTCTTCTTATTTGTCTTTATTTGGAAGGACGCTTTCTGGAGACATTATCAGAAGTTATCAGAGTAGGAAATGCAAGATTACAGTACAACTTATTTCTAATAGTCTTTCCTTACATCTCCACCATACATGTTTACATTCTGTTAATACGGAATGTAATAATTTCTATCAAGAACAAGTGATGTGCGGAAGAGGCAGAGTGGGTGTGCCAGAAGTGGAATAACTGATGGAATAACTCATTTTTCTCAAGAAGGCACTTTTATGATGAGGAAAAAGAGTTTACACATAAGTGACCACTGGTGATGACTTAATTACTTAGTAATGACTGTTAACAGGAACAGCAGTGATCAGATATGATTTTTGGAAATAAATGATGGTGATCGGTGATTGTACAGCGCATCACTTTTTCCACATTTTATGTCACAGCCTTATTCTAAAATGGATTACATTCATTTTTTTTCCTCAGAATTTCCTCAGAACACCCCATAATGACAACATGAAAAAAGTTCACTTGAGATTTTTGCAAATTTATAAAAAAAAAAATTTTTAGAAAGCACATGTACATAAGTATTCACAGCTTTGCAAAATTGAGCTCGGGCGGATCCGGTTTCCCCTGATCATCCATGTTTCTGCAGCTTAATTGGAGTCCACCTGTGGTAAATTCAGTTGATTGGACATTATTTGGAAAGGCACACACCTGTCTATATAAGGTCCCACAGTTGACAGTTCATGTCAGAGCATAAATCAACACAGGATTGTCTCGAGGCACAAATCTGGGGAAGGTTACAGAAAAAGTTCTGCTGCTTTGAAGGGCCCAATGAGCACAGTGGCCTCCATCATCCGTAGGTGGAAGAAGTTCGAAACCACCAGGACTCTTCCTAGAGCTGGCCGGCTATCTAAACTGAGCGATCGGGGGAGAAGGACCTTAGTCAGGGAGGTGACTAAGAACCCGATGGTCACTCTGTCAGAGCTCTCTCTGTGGAGAGAGGAGAACCTTCCAGAAGGACAACCATCTCTGCAGCAATCTACCAATCAGGCCTATATGGTAGAGTGGCCAGACAGAAGCCACTCCTTAATAAAAAGGCACAGTTTGCCTTAAGGCACCTGAAGGACTCTCAGACCATGAGAACCAAAATTCCCTGGTCTGATGAGACAAAGATTGAACTCTTTGGTGTGAATGCCAGGCGTCACGTTTGGAGGAAACCAGGCACCGCTCATCACCAGGCCAATACCATCCCTACAGTGAAGCATGGTGGTGGCAGCATCATGCTGTGGGGATGTTTTTCAGCGGCAGGAACTGGGAGACTAGTCAGGATAAAGGGAAAGATGACTGCAGCAATGTACAGAGACATCCTGGATGAAAACCTGCTCCAGAGCGCTCTTGACCTCAGACTGGGGCGACGGTTCATCTTTCAGCAGGACAACGACCCTAAGCACACAGCCAAGATATCAAAGGAGTGGCTTCAGGACAACTCTGTGAATGTCCTTGAGTGGCCCAGCCAGAGCCCAGACTTGAATCCGATTGAACATCTCTGGAGAGATCTTAAAATGGCTGTGCACCGACGCTTCCCATCCAACCTGATGGAGCTTGAGAGGTGCTGCAAAGAGGAATGGGCGAAACTGGCCAAGGATAGGTGTGCCAAGCTTGTGGCATCATATTCAAAAAGACTTGAGGCTGTAATTGCTGCCAAAGGTGCATCGACAAAGTATTGAGCAAAGGCTGTGAATACTTATGTACATGTGATTTTTTTTTTTTTTTTTTAAATAAATTTGCAAAAACCTCAAGTAAACTTTTTTCACATTGTCATTATGGGGTGTTGTGAGCAGAATTCCGAGGGAAAAAAATGAATTTAATCCATTTTGGAACAAGGTTGTAACACAGGCTAGTGTGAAAGTGAGTCTCCTGAAGAGCTGTGGCAGTTTCTCCAAGAAGTTTAGAAAAAATTTACCTGAGACTACTGGTGCAAAGGTTTATCCCACCAAGTATTGACTTTGTTTACTTTATTACTCCTATCTTCTATCTCTAATGTCATACAAAAACTATAGAAATGGTTAAATCTTTTTAATATTATAAAATAATAAAATTAGAATGTTATAATTATCAAATTCAGATTAAAGACTTGTTTTAATTCAAAACATTAAATTATATTGAATAAAAAATGTAATTGAATTTTATTAACCATAACCTTTTTTATGCATAAGTCATTATGGGATTCAGGGTGTGAGAGCAAGAACTACCAAAGGGAACCAGATGAAGGTAAATGACCAGACCTGTATGGGAGGATGAAACCCTCCAATAGCCACAGGAGCAAAAACATGTCGAGTAGAAGGAAAGTGAAGGTAGTGTCTGTCCTTTTCCACTGTTACACCTATAAAATTCAGCTGCAGAGATGAAATAAAACCAGGACAAATCAAACATTCTATAAACTTCTATATCCAGATCCAAGTGCATGGTATGCAAACAACATGCAAGTCATAATTAGAAATGAGTCTCTGTCTTACCAGAATCTCTCTACCGTGAGAGAGCTTCAGCAGGACAGGAAGCCGATGCGTCCCAACAAAGTCATGTCTGCAATAGGAGAATGATGCGGTACATTTACCTAATATGTGAAAGTCTACCAAATGAAGTTGTGTTTTAGATGAGGAAGAGTCACAATGCATTACTTGTATGTGAGCTGCACTGCCCTCTGCTGACCGGGTTGCAGTTTGTCAGAGCGTGGGGACACAGAGAACATCCTGTTTTCCTGCACCTTCATCTGAAGGATCTCATTGGGGCTTAACTGTTCTGTGTCAGCCCAGCACTCCAGCTCAATCTGCTGATCCTCCGGGAACAGAAAAGACCTGTTAGAGAGATGAGTAAATGTACTGGTCAAAATAATATAAAACTTGATCACAACAGAATAAACAAAAGAAATGTCAAACAGAAAACACAAACAGAAAATAAAGAACAAAAGAAGATATTATATGAATTGTGTGATAATATTGCCAAAATGCATCGAGGGATTAATAAAGTTTCTCCAAAAATAATTATGTTGTATAAATTTGATAATGTAAATCAGAATGGTTTTCAGAAACCTCTAATTAATGCTGCATCACAGTCAACTTTACATATGTTCTAAACTAAAGTCAGATAAAGATAAAAACCTTTAGGTATAGATGATGTAAAGCGGCTGATTTATTATATACTTCTTAATTAACAGTTACTGTAGACACCATAATGTATTTGAAAACAACTTTTTATCAATCAGATTAAAAAAATATAAAAGCACTGTGGTATACGATGACTATCATTCTGTCCAATCAACAATAAAACCCTTTAAACTAGCTAATTTTATACTGTCTAATCTAATGAAGTGATTTTATTTCAGTGCATTGAAAACTAATAATACCTAATTACGGAATCAAACAGGAACAGGACCAAATCTCAGTTAATGGAAGACAGATAGAGAACGGTACCACATACCACTCTACAAGGATATTCCCAGGGTTCATAAACATGAGCAGGACATTGGAGGGGTCTGCATTTTGGGGAGCAGCACTAAAGTTAAAGTCCAATATGGCTGAGGTCAAGACAGGTGGACAGCGGTGAAAACTGGAAGATACATCAAAACAAGCACATGATTTCGCATGGATTATATTGAAACCTTTATATTATCCTGAGATTTACTTTAGTTCCTGGATAAGAAACAGGACACGTTACCTGTGTCTTGTGGGCACTCTGTAAATAAGCTCAGGGGGAGCTGGCTCACTGAGAAGGTAAGATTTCAGTGTGTCAAGACAGAAGAGGTTCCACAGATACAGCTTACTTAAACCCTCCATGCTGCCACTGCCACGGGCATCCGTCACCTGCAGTGTGGGATAAACAACTTCGACTTCAACTTGGCACAGAGAGCTGGACTCCCCCTCCACCAACCCTGTGAGGTGTAGAAAAATTACAGAATGCATTAGAGATTGCAAATAGGAAAAATAAAAGTATAAAGCATTTGAAAAGTGACTGCATTTTGACCATAATAAACAGAGATGAAAATGAAATGAAAACTAACACATTATTGGCTCATAAGGCATGATATATTTTTTAGTTAAAGTATACCCATTAGATATTTCATATAAAATATGAATGGAATTGATGGGGAATATATACACAGTGCTATAAATGGGAAAGTTGTACAGCGCATGGAATTGTATGTTATTATTTATCAGAATAACTTGGATTAATGCACTGATTTAGAAAGCAATGACTAAAATGGGATACATAATCATAAATAAATTATTTATGTTAATTAATCAAAAACAAACAAATGATAAAAAATATTATAAATCAATTATTATCAAGAATATTTTTTTATATTTTATACTCATGTGTAAATACTTTTATAGACCAGGTCTATAAAAATAGGTGATTTGTCATAATCGTTTCCCCAGACTCTGAAGTAGATCTAGAAATATTGATCAATGATCAAATGATTTATTATATCATAGTCCAGTATCTGATGTAATCATGTCAGCTGATGTGAAATGGATGTGAAATATCTATAAAAAAGCAAATATATCCAGCTCTATTTGTCTTGTAAATTTGGTACCAGCAGCATTGAGGATGTTATAGCCGATGGTCCAGCGATATCGTGCCCTGCGAATAGGTCTCACAGTGGAGTGAATTAGCAGCTGACACCGAGCTGGAATGATGCCCTTCATATTTTCCATGTCAAGAACTGCAGAAAAGGAAGAGCGATGTCTATAGGCCGCATATCGAAAACAACTAGCAGTGTAGAACACTATATATGACTATTAAACAAACTTAGCAAATACAGATCTGTATTTTGCACTGATGTAGACATTTTGCCTTTGTAATGTGAGTTCTCCATAACATAATGTGTTCACAGGCATCTCTTACCAAGAGGGTCTTTAAGTGAGTCCTCAGGAATGCCTGGAGCACTGATGCTCTGCTGCACAGTCAGTGAAAAGCTAACAGCACATGGACTGGTGTTCAGCAGAGGAATGTCAAATGACTTACAACCTCCAACCAACACCTCACCCAGATCCAGAAATGAGTGACCAGCCTGGAATCAGAAGATCAAACGTGCAAACATGCACACTTAGTCACTTCCTCATGGTACAGTTCATAAACTAACTGGAATTGGAACTAACTAATTGTATAATGATCTTCCTCCACTCCATCATGCTGACCATTTCAAACTTTTTTCAGTTCTATATGCATATGGACTAAAAATCATTTTTTGGGTTGATTTGTTTGGGAGCATTATGTCACTGTAACCAACTGGCAGAGGTGACTTGGTTTTAGGCTAAAATAAAAATTGTTTAAGGTATCTTTGAAGTAAGCACATGTCCTAGAAACACTTTAACATATATACTATATGCACACATACTCAAGGACACACTGATTTCAGAAATTAATTAATTTCCTTTTTTTGTCCATGCCAAATTATTATATTTAAGCTATTCCTTTAATAATACAATATCTGAATTATACAGACCTCTATGAAACCTTTGGCAGACAATCCCACAACTTTAAGAGAGAGTTTCGACCTTTTATACTCTGGTTTCTGAATGGGCCAAAAAATTAGACTTGGCTTCATGTTGTATACCATCTCCTCCAGAGGGCTGAAGGACCAAGTCTGAACCTGAACAGCACCAACAACAGGAAAACTCTGATTAACTTTAAATCACAGCCACACATACAGGATTCAAATTTTTTTTGATGACACAATCACTCACCTGGGATTCATTGGGCTGCAGTACACCCGAGTCTGGTTGTACAGAAAGAACCCCGCGATCGGAGCCAGAAAACCTCCAGTGGAAATGTAACGGAACTCTGCTAAAGTTCCTGATGCTCAGAGTTGCCTTGGAGCAGGAGCCCACTCCGGTGGGGATGAAAAACAAGTTCCCATCACCCTCCAGTGTGATGCGTGGCCTCTCTGCCACACACACCACGCTTAGTTCCTAATCACAGAGAAAACACATGTGAACTTTGTATGTGCCAGGAGCAAAATGTACAGTGTCAAATTTAAGATGCACCTTTCAATATACCTGTCTATGTTTGGGGCTGGCATTGAGCTGCAGTGTCATAGGGAAACTGTCAGGGTTTTCTTCAATAGGAGTAGATTTGAGAATGAGGATCTGGTGGCTGCCTGGTGGTACCAAGCCACTAGAAGGCAGCACAAATACATCAGGACAGTCTTTTGTACTCAATTTAAAGATAAGAGGAAGATCTCCTGTGTTCTGCAGGAGAAGACTCCTGTAGGAGACCAGATTTAAAGCTGGAAACATCTGGAGAACGCAAGGAACACAGAATAAAGCTAGTAATATGGTTAATCTGTGTGAGAATCAGGGAGATAATAAATTTCAATGTTACATGCCATTAAAAAAAAATTCTATTTCAATGTTTGATGTCATTTCCTTTCCAAAGTGCTGGACTCACCACTTGAGTCATCTGCAGAGAGAAGCAAGGGATGAAGTGCTCATTTCGAGGCTGAAATGAGTGAGCAGTCACCCTAACTGTGAGACACCAGGGAGGGCACAGAGTTCGGTCCTCTGTCTGCCGATAGTCCCGCAAAATCTGGTGGGTTCAAGGATCCATGTAGTTATTATACACACTATTCTTACCAAATCGCAAATCACCTGCTTTTTAAATATTATCAAACAATTTCTTAATCCCTGCACTACTACTTTACCTTGTAGAGCCCGAAACACTCGAGCTGTGCTGCCTGGAAGACATTGTGCTGTTTTGGTGTATATGTTACTATGAACACAGTGGACTTTAAAGGGCTCAGGTCACACGTGAGAGGAGTGATGGAGAACGGCGACTCAGCAGCAGGAGTCCACAGCAGGCTGAGATTGCCTTTGGTGTGGTTGGTGATGGTGACCGATTTAGATTTTGGCCCTGAGTAAAAGAGCAGTTCAGAGGGTTCCACTGTGACATGGGGAAGGGGGAAACATTCAGGATCTCCAGTCTCATTTGGATGTTCTCCTGCCTTATCTGCTGAGCTCATGTGGAAATATTCTTCCATCACGCTCCTCGGGGACAGAGGTGACCTGGACAAAGTCATGTCTTCTGATGAGTCCTAAAAGGCAAATCATGTGGAGATTATTATACAGATTCGCTGTTCATCCACATGCAAACTTGACATATAAGTACAGATCCACATTGACCTTTTGAAATAATAATGCCCCACTTTCATCCAGTTGCAGTTTATGATCAGCAAGCATAGCACTGAGTATATCAGGAGGGTAGCAGGTTAGACCACGGAGCAGGTTTTGTTTGTACAAACGGAGATGTCTGGGTTGTAAGATGTGTGGCTTGAGCTGTTCTGAGTGACAGGTGCCAATCAAGTCCAACATAAGCGGCTCCTTAAAAAAAAAGAAATGTTATCCAGAAATACTGAATAAGAGGAATTATAGAAATCTAAACATAAGTTTATGAAATTATAAACCAGGATATTTTTACCTGAATAAAGGCTAAAGACAAACAATGTTTAGGAACTGATCAAAAGCAATTTTCATGATTATGTTAATATGTGGTTTAAAAGAAGGTGTGTGATCAAAATGTTACAGTACATCTATTTGTAGAATATTTAACAGTGATGTGATCAATATCAACTAAAAATAATAATTATGGCAATGACAGTGTGGAATTTACAATTTTCACTTGAAGGGTAAAAAACATGATTTTAGAAAAAAGTTAACTTTTTACATTGGCCCCTCAATAACTCCTAGTGTATAAATAAAGCTTTGTAACCCTGCCTTACTGACATACCCTGTGAAGTATAAGGCACACAGCTCTCTTGTGATAGGCAATGGGATGATATGGGCGGAAAATAAAACGCAGAGTGAGGCTGTCCTTGGCTGGCAGAGTGCCAACTGGCTTTTCAAGTGTGAACACACTATGGTTGCTAGGGTCAATGTCAAACTGGTAATGAGCCTGGACAGTAGACGAGTTTATGATACGAATAATACGCACAGCTTCTGCTCCCTCTTCCACACAACCAAAATCAACCAAAGAGGAGCTTAAAGTAACTTCTGGACCTGCGGAAATCAAGAGATACATACTGAAGCCAGTCATTGCTACTTATATCACTTTCTTTGAATGTCATTAAATCATTGTCACAGATAAAAAACCTTGAGAGAATCACAAAATGAACATAGGTACAGATATTTCACTGATTTATCTCACCTATGCATGAGCCAGAGACTTTGAGCATATCTGTCCTGACCCCCCCAGGACAGCTGAGGCAGAAGTAGTCCACACTGACTTTGTCCACAGTAAGTGGGGTGAATCGGACAGGCACTCGCAGTGTAGCACATGGAGCCAGTTGCCCTCCCTGTACATCACACTCGAACACAGACTCCATATGGGCTGGCTTTTTTACACGAGTCAGAGAAAAAGAAATTAACACCTGAAAGAGGGAATGCTTCAGTTAGAGAGTTGGAGATAACAAAGTTGTACAAATCATGAAAATAAGATGTAAAAAAAAATGGCATGTCATGTCAAAGGGTCTCACTGAAGAAGGATTGTAGATCTCAAAGTGTTTTTCCAAACAGCTTCCAATTGCTACACTGCCAAATTCAAGCAGCTTTCCGTCTTCTTCCGGGTCAGGGGAACTGATCTGTATGTGGGGGTACTTGGCTAAAAAAATGGAAACTGTATTATATGGGAGCTATCTTTTATTTAACCCCATAAACTCTCAACACCTAATTTTAACATTTGTCATTATCACAGCATATTATTCAGAAAATACTATAATTATTTCATGAAAGTCTGGATATACAGACTGTTCAATTATAAATCACTAATTAGCTTGTATTCAGTTGAAAATTATTGGGTGTTAAAAGGGTGGGCAACTTTTCATTCACAATCTAATAGAGGATTTGGTGCATACATTCATATGTCTGGGATTTGACAAAATTCTGAATAATTTTAGCCCTACAGTATGTAGAATTGACCAATGATGGTTCGGTGATTTAGGCTTTGTGAGTCAAAATTGACTCGCTGTGAAAACACTCAATTGGTCAGTTGTATCCTGTCACAAATATCACACAAAGATCTATAAAGGATAACTTAAATAAATAAATTAATGTAATGTTATATTTGCTAAACTTACAAAGTCCTTTAAGCAATACTGTGCAGTTGTTTTCTCCCTCCTTCCCGAATGTACATGAGGCCTCAGTCTGGTATACCAACGCTTGTTTAGGTTTGAAAGTTACAGAGACCCTGCAATGTGCGCCTGGCTCCAAAACCCCACTCAGTGGAGAAAGCTCAAATGGTGGCTCCACCACCCACTGGAAACAGGTCTGCAGCTTACTAACAAACAACAAGTAAGCCATGATGATTATTATGTTTTTTTTTAAAGCAAATGTACCTGTGGTAGTAATTCTAAACCCTGTAGTGGTGAGACTACCATAACACACATGACACATGATAATGTTCAAATTAGCATGAAATGCCTATTATAGAAGATTCTTCTTCTATAAATTTCATTTGAGGTCTCCATACCTGGCATTGCGTAAGAGGAAGCTGGTGCTTGTGCTGTGTTGGACGGCACAGGGTGGAAGCTGCACCGAATCAGGAAGCTCCAATGCATGGTGTAGCATCACTGCACGCAGTTTCACTAGAAATGTTCCATCCTTACACTTGAACTCAATACTGTCCTCATGCTCACACTGCAGAGGTAAGAACACACAGCAATTAATAGACAAATTGGCATGATTTATGTACAAATGAACAAATGAATGTAACAAATAAAATACTATGCAATAATTTTCCGTTATTTTAAAATCAGAAGAAAAGTAAATGGAACATAATCAGTCTCTATGTAGTACCTTCTGATGAGGATGGAAAGTGATTGGCATAGAAAAAGAAGTTCCAGGACTAAGAATGATGGTCTGAGCAAATAGAGGTGTGGTAAACACTGTGGACACAGGAGGTCTAAAATAAAAATAAGAAAAATGTAAAGGCTAAATAAATTAATAAAAAAATCAATAAGGTATATAAATGAAATGTCACTAGCAACTTCGTTTAACTTTTACCTAATCCACAACCAAACATCTCCAAACTAAGGTGAAATCACCTAGTAAAAGAAGTGTGCCCTCTGTGAGACCCAGAAACTTACCTGAAAGTGAGCTTCTTTAGTTTTTCATTAACATTTTTTAGAACAAGTGTCTTGGTATATTCTCTTCCAAGCTCCCAGCCCTCCCAGACTAGCTCATCCAAGGTCTCCACCCCTAAGAAACGGCTGTGTCTGGATGCTTTTCTCTGAGACCCTCTGGATCGTTGCAGACTGCAAACCTGCAATATTAGGCAAATATAAACACCTTATTTTATGCAGATGTATTATTACAGGTGAGAGATAAATCAGATTAGACCTTGTTCTGGAGATGATTAGTGAGCGCATTGTCACTAGAAGCACTCCAGAGGGCAGTATATCCCAAATAAAGTGATAAAAATATTCAATCTTGTGTAATCAGACCAGTGTTATGGAATCAGAGAATTGCAAAGACATATGGATAGATTAGATAAGAATTACCTGTATAACTAATATACTGTACTGTGATCACAGCCATGAAATATCAGCCAATAAATGGAATGAACAATATACTGAAGCATGTCTGCCATTTCAAAATTATTCCATATGTAGCATAAAAAGTGTTTTAGGGTTTTCTACTTAAAATGATAGTACCACATAACCCATTTTATATAAAATAATTACATAACTCAGTAAACTGGATGAAAGCTCCATTTTCTCAATGGCTGTATATAATATGTAAATATAGCATTTATACAGTGATATGTTCTATGAATTTCTAAAAAATAATAATAATAAAATAATAATAATCACAGACTGAACTCAAACCACTGAAGTTGCCAATCTAATTAGTACAATGGATAATTTTAAACCACAATAAAAGAGAGAGAATTATCCTAATACAAAATTTATGCAAATAGAACACTAGCACATGCTTATTACTGTATTTATAGATTACATTTTATAATAATGGCATGGTGCTGTGATTAAATAATATTTACATAATATACCATGTTAAAATTTAATTCAATTCAATTTCATTTATATGGAACTTTTAGCAATGTTCATTGTCACGAAGCAGCTTTACAGAATCAAAAAGAAAATGAAAAACATTTTCTGTACTTTTATTCACTGTAACAATAACCAACTGGATATTAAAGCATACTTTCATTTACACAGCATAGCCAATTATATATAGCCTTTTTTCTTGAAATGCTTTCATAAAAAAATACTCACATACTATTTTTCATTACATGGCTAAACCTTTTGGCTTGTTTTTTGTCAGCAAACTTATACATTGTCCTTTATATTGTCATCATAATTCATAGATCATATTATCTTTACAGTAAATAGACTCTATGGCAGTTAACTGGTTATATGTTTGCATAAATGTGTTATCTGAGCAGACTACAATTTGAACTTCTTACCATTCCCTTTGAGCCATGTCTGTTTTCTGATGGAATTCCAGAGTTGCGAGGGTTCCTTGAAAGAGTTGCTGGCATTCCAACACGTTCTGAATACAAATGTTTAACACATGCAGATCTATCATTGCATGGATCTCTCTTACAAATCTAAACAAAGTGGAAGCTTAGACATAGCTGAGTAAAGTAAATATACACATAACATTTTTTTCTGAACAATGAGACATAGGTTTTTGTGCTATTTCTTAGTGTTTTTGAATATGGATATTTTAAAATCAGAAGAAAGATTAAAGGAGATCCAAATAGTTACTGATACTAGAAACAAATCAATAATAAATTAAATGTACCCACTCCAAAGCAGAAAGCCAATTGTTTTCATTTGTTTTGATGATAATAATAATAATAATAATAATAATAATAATAATAATATGTTAATATAAGGTGGGTTTTTGGTTCATTGTTTGTTCAATACAAACACTAAAACTTTTTCCATTTGGTTTTATTTATTATTAAATTATATTTTTAATTATCACTTATATAAAACTTTCATTTTATTTACCTACCAGACTAGACTCAATGACCATTTTATTTACCTACCAGACTAGACTCAATGACCATTTAATTTTATCAAGGAAATCTATAAGATATGTCACTTTTTAGATGCTTACTGTAGCCAATATTTTACAACAGAGGCCAGATACACAGTCATAAAGGTTCATAGTACATAATATATTTTGTTATTAAATTCAAATTTAATTCATTAAATTAAAAAAAAAAATATATATATATATAAAATAAAATA
>JAOVVB010000049.1:20044127-20061207 GCA_028570985.1 Heterobranchus longifilis
ATATTCTATATATATATATATATATATATATATATATATATATATATATATATAGAGAGAGAGAGAGAGAGAGAGAGAGATTTTTAATTTAAAAAACTATTAAATTCTGCCATTACTCACATATAAGGAACATTGCATTGTAAATTGTCAATTAAAACTACTCCTACTAAACCTGTGAGAGATAGAGAAGTGAGAATGGCTCATTCCCAGGCAAGACCTTGGGACCATAATTAATCTCATTTCATTAAGAAGATAAAGATAATTTATTAGACCTATTCCTGTCAGTCATTAACCAGCGAATGTTTACACAAGACACAAAGAAGCTAAATTAAACAGATTTCTTTTTTCATTGAGAAGAGAGAGAATGAAATTACGATACTAATTAATTAAACGATTAGGTAAATGCAATAAATGTAAGAACAATAAAATAACATTGCTAAGAATCATTTTACTGCAACCATCAAATTTTAAAGTGCAACACTATCATAGCACAGTAGTTGGAATTGAGAAGAGATGATAATTAATTATAGGCTATTTTCACTTAAGTTCAGGATTAACCCTGATACCTTCACTATAGAATATTAATGTTCAAACATGTCTTTAATTAGCTAGTATGATTTTAAAATAATGACAATGCAGTAATAAAAACAAAACGAAACAAGTAATGCATCACCTCGGTAATCATTAATGCAACAACACCACATACAGTCATCATTAGTGGTTATCTATAGGATCTTTGGAAGCCACTTTTCACAAAGTAATCCTCATCTGTTTATTTCATTATAAAGTTAACAGGAGCATCTGAACTACAGAGTGCTTTACGACAGTCGAATGATCATTTATAGCTAACGGCTCAACGTCAGGCAATGAAAATAAAGCAATTGTGTGCAGCTGTGCTGATATCAGATGTAATAAACAGGTTATCTTACACTCAAAGGTACATAATTACTTTCACCCAGCCATCGGATCTGCTTCCTCCTTTGTGTACATACAGTACATGACATCAAGAGAGAACTGAGTCTAGAGAGTTCTCCTTTGAGAGTCAAACCTAGAACAAGCTTTGTGTTGGCCTACTTTTGACCAGGAAAAAAAAGGGGGAAAGAGAAAAAAATAATTCTTCATTTTCCTGAGCTCTTAAACAAAATTTCTTTTTATAGCATAAGCCTGTAAGATATTACATGTTTAGTAATATCTTAGATATTTCTTGAAAGTCTGTCTTCATTTATTCATGTAAATTTTATAGACATTGACATACAAGTGAGGTAGGTTCCATCACAACTATTAAGACGTTGAAATTATTTCATTTAACTAACCATAGATAAGTGCCAAATATCAATATAACAATTAACAGAAATTCTCTGTCAAACTTGGCTTGGTATAAGTGCAAGTACACAGCAGGGCTACAAATAAATTCAGACTTATGCAAAGGGAGGACTGTGCAAAGGGAGCATGAGCATTTGGACAGAACAAATTGCAGAAGTAGTATTCAATAGATCACTATTCATATACAAATGTAGCACGGTGTGACAGGCTGCCCCCTGCGTGACTGTCTGACCTCTCCATGTCACCAGTTGCACTAGGTCATACCATTATCCTTGCTGAGTGCCACAGCTAAAGCCATAGCTAAAGCAAAGCTAAAGGAATTCTCAGTTAGTCTCATTGAGTATCACTGAAACACCTTTCAATCCTACCTCAGGATTTGTTGGAAATAAAAATGACCACCTTCTTCTTTCCTTCCACAATCTTCTTTTAATTTTCACACTTAACATATATGCCCTGTTGTCAGACCCTTGTGTCCTTGTGATTTACCAGGGAAATTGAAAACTTCCTCTGTAACCAGGGTTGGGCGGTGCAGGTTAGCGGGTTCAGCTCACTCCTCAATGGTTTGATTAATGATAGCCACCGTGCAGAGACGGCAAGACAATAGCAGAAGCTGAAGGGTGTGTTACCAGACAATTACTGGCAAATCCTCCTGTTGACACGTTAAAGTCAAGCAGAAAAGTGGAACAGACACACGTGCACATGCCGTATAAAAAGCCAAGCTGGAGTGGATAATTAGGTACTGAGGGCTGTCGCTAGCATCTGTTGCTCTTGGAAAACTCAGAGTCAGTTCAGACGTTTCTGCTGGAGCACTGTGGGTGGTATGGATGTGTGATAGTGATCTATATGCAGAGTGAAAAGATGCTAAAGGGTAAACAAAGAGAAGAGAACGTACATAGGAGAAATGTGGTCATACCAAATGTGAGTATAATCAAAATGTTTCTCCTTACTCTTGAGTGACAATTTACAGTGCTCATGAGATATCACCAATGTCTGAAACCAAGACTTATAAGACAGAGTCCTAAAATATGGCCAGAGTTTTCATATGTGCTTGCCGAATTTAATTGGCAGAGTAGAAATCACATCCAAACCACAGTGAACATGTGTGTGTGTCATGTCCTTTGTGATAGAACACCAATGCATAAGATTACTACTCTGATATCTAATCAGAGCACTCTCCCACAGTATGTCAATAAAAAAAAAAAAACATGGCAGTTCAGGAATTTTCCCTTGTTTTATATATTTATATGTGTGTGTGCATGACAGTTCAATTAGCCATGCTTGTTCTGTTCATGGCACCCGATCCTGCTCTGGGATGGCCTGCTCCACCCACTGAGAGAGTTTGTGGTTTTTAATCAGGAGGGTCTCAACAGTGGCCGAAATGAAAAGGAATAAACAGCAGTAATTCATAACCGTAGCTCACCTCTTCAGTACATGCTCCAGGCAATAACTGAAGTAAGCTGCTTTAGCATGTGAAAAAATGACAAGAGAGAATTTCAAGGGATGGTTTAGCAATATAATCTAAAAAAAGCATTTTTGACCCGAATACAGTGAAGATCAAATTGTCTTTAACGTACACTCACGAGTCTTGTCTGCCTATATATACAGATGACAATAAATGCAGTTATTAAACAAATGCAATTTGCATGTACCATATATCTTTAGCTGTTCTCATTATGTGTTTGCTTTTACACCATAAAAATGCCATCCATAAATTTCAGCACCTCCTCTTCCATCAGGAATTCATTAACATATTCAGCAAGCTAATGTTATATACTTTTGGGAATCTGTGATTCTCTGTCCTAAAGTTGTCGTTAAAAAGGCAATATTTACTTCACAAGATCCCTGGCAATTTTGGGAGTGCCTCTCATTCTAAATGGTGCTGTCAGTTCTATTTAAATGATCTGGCTGATGTTGATCTATGGCCCTTAAGTCAAGGGCAAGGGGAGAATAAAGGTCTCAGAGCCAAGCCATTGGACAGCAATCCAAAAGGAAACCTCTACTGACTACTTTAGAATATTATTCATGGCCATGACCTTATAGTTCCACAAAGTCAGAGATCCAGATATGTATATTTGTCTATTATTCCTATATCATGCATTAAAAATTTTTGAAAAAAAAAACAAATAGTGGCAAACATTTTCTCCAGGTGATCCTAAAAAGTCAGAAATGAGATTCGCCAGTTTAAGTAACAAATTACATGTGACAAAGCAGTGTATTTTAATTCTGATCATGTTGTAAAAGCATTTGTTAGTTGTCATAGAATAACTTTTGTGAAGTGGCACTTTGCCATGTTTTAAAATAAAACCTTAAATAAGGAGTAAATGATCATTGCCAAGACAGGACGAATTCAATGCAGAAAGAACACATTGCCAATAAGTTGTATTTATTATTATATTGAGAAGGTTAGACAAGCCATAATCAAGACTATTTACAATTGCTTTGAAAGAATTATCAGCTCCTTTTATGCAAAGCCACATACCAAAGTGTTTTGTAGCCTCGGCCATTTATCATGTAGATTTTAAAGTATGGGGACAATACATATAGATTCTAAAGAACTACAACTATAAACCTTCAAAAATAATTCATAGTTGAGAGCAATTATTTTTTACACATTTTATTAAAGTAAGGAATTTATTTCATTGAATTTCACAAATAAGAATGACAATTAATCTACAAATGAAAAAATACAGGAAGGTAAAAATAAAATATTAATGTATCCTGGAACGAAACAACAATCCAAATCAAATCTCATGGCTTTTTTTTAAAAAATATGATCTGAATTGGATGCAAATATTATTTATAACATTTGCAAACTGTCATATTTAAGAACATAATAATTTTAAAATGTATTGTTCAAAAAATATACATATTTTGGAATAACAAATATTAAATAATTTTTGGAATAATAAATATGGAATAAACATTTATTTATTACCTAATGATAATAAACAACTTCACCAACCTGCACACATGCTCAACACTCTTAGACTTGTGCCACAACAAACATAGAGTAGGAAGTCAGAAGGCATTATTTCATTCTTTATGAAGCACATTTTTAAGGAAAGGCATTTAAGATTAGGCAGCTGCCACTCTTTTCAGTTAAGATTGCAGAGTTTCCTGTACATCTTAACAATTTATACATGTGAGTCTGGAAAATTGGCTTGGGTTATAGACACCGCTTTCATTATTTATGTATTTTTCCCTTCTCTTTAGACCTTATGTGCTATACAGTTTATTTTGGCACAGATACAGGTTGGACCTCTTTATACCTAACTGTGAGAGCTTTAGAGAGTGAATGGGTTCTGGTAGGCCGGTGTCTGCACAGTGCTGTGTGGCCCAGGGGCGCAACAACGTGCCGACAATGCGGCATTATGGAAATAAATAGTTCCATTAAGCACATTGCAAGCCGCGCCGTGAGCAGCACTGATGTGATGGAGGAGGTCTCTGCTTTGATTAAGACCCATGATTTATTGAGACAAGAACATAACTACGCCCGGCCCATGCAGCGGTCCAACCTGGGAAGGTCACACTTACAAACAAAAAAGCATGCAGCTTGAGATGAACAATGTTAAATTCTTATAAATTCTCCAATGTTGTATATAAACACTGTGCAAATATACTTACACTCTAACTAACAAAATTATAATTCTGATAAATCAATACCTTTGCCACAAAAAGTTACATGTTTTTTTTTGGAAGCACAAACGACACAGCAATAACAAACAGGGTGTAGCTGCTTAAACAAATGTAGTCTGCAATTTCCGAGTCGAGTCGAGTTAACAGATGTCACTTGGTTGCTTCCTTGTGAATAGGGCTTTAGGTCAATCAGGCAGATAAGCGATTACTGTTTGGACATCTCTCAATTATCTCTTGGCTAGCTGACCTGGGGAAGACACAGAGGAGGAGGAGATGGGGCGTGTGAGGTAGAGAATACAAGCACCAGCCAAACAGCCTGTATTCAATAGAAAGGCAATTCGTTAGACTGCTTAACCTCTGAATTCCTTAGAGTGAGCTAAAGACAGGGCACAAGTGCAATTGAACTAATTAAAATCCTACAGTACTATTAGGGAGCACATCTGGTGGTTTGTTAAATGAAAATCTGCTGTTTCTTTAAGGCAATTCAGAGATAAATTAACCATTTGCTAGATGTCACTGGCTGGTTGTAGTGTAAATCTGAAAACATTCATTAAGATATTATACAGGCAAAGTAATATTTAACTGTTCTTTTTGTGTTAAAGCCTCTTAACACATTTGGACAAGGACTAATTCAAATCTAATTCAAAAATTCTAATTTTATTAGTCACATACACAGCCATACACAGTATGATATGCAGTGAAATGCTTATATGACCCGTGACCTATAATTTAAAAAGAAAATAGAATTACAATAAATAAATAAAAGAAAACAAGAGAAAAAATATACAAATATAGAAAACTTTTGATGTAAAATTTACAATATGTACAAATTATAGGATAGAATTAAAACAGAAGTGTATCAGATGTTAAGTGTATAGGTTATGCTGGATAAGTTTCAACTGAGTGCAGTTAGTCCTCATTTGTGTGAAACATGAGCAATGTTCAATCACAAGCAGATCAATCTGCAAAGATAAAAAATTGTACAGCTTCATTTTTGTTCATATTTGTTTAGCGGAATTTATAAAATATACTATAAATGATCTATAGTAGCAACAGCCCATTTCAGGGCACTCTCATTGGTAATCAAACTGAATTTTCGGAATGATGGATAAATGATAAAACAGTATTTATGGAAGGCATTCGGGTTCTGTTGCATTGGTATAGTGCAATAATATTGTGTGAGACAAATAAATGCCTCATTAAGTCTTGTGTTCATGCTGAAGTGCTTCTCAAGCTCAATGGGTGTGCATCAAAGGCTGGACTGTCATCATTCATTTTAATTAGACATTCCTGTTTACTCACTGATCACATCAAATATCACACACACACACAGACACACACACACAAACACACACAGACACACACACAATTAAGGGTATTAAATAGAGATACTTAACATCATTAAGTAATAGAAAAGCCTGAAAAAAATCACCAATTATTAATATTATATATTTTTTCATCTTCATTAAACACTTTCTCTTTTCATATCCTTATTTCTTTTGTCTGCATGAAAAGGGAATTAAATAAGCATCCCATAAACCTGTAAATGTTGCTTATTTAAATACATGTGCTTATAGCTTGTCATCAGAAATTTGTGAGTTAAAATTTGTCAGACAGCCAATGCTGAGTCCTTGAGCAAGACCTGAATTCCTTTACTGCATTCTTTTTCAAATGTTTATTCCAAATGAATAAATGTGAATATGAAAATATATTTGTATAAATGCATAAATATAGAAATGTAATGAATGCATAATGCATAAATATAGAAATGTGTTTCTGTTGTGAATGTGTTAATACATGGAGAGAAAAAAAAATCACTGAATTTTTATGCATTTAAGTCTACAGGGCTGAATTACTACCCAGTAATTCCCTTGAAATGTGCCACAAACCTCTCTGGCAAACTTTATCTGACCTCAGGCTTTAGATAAAACCTGTTGTGCATCAGCATGTGCTGATAAGACACCTGTTCACCAAGCCTCGAAATGGGCCAGTAACGACTGGGAGAGCACTGCAGCTATCATTGTTTCCCACAGACACACATCCAGCTGGAACTGACTCTCCAGCCACTCACACCACACTGCCACACAGATCAGTCACACTCAACCTGCCCTTGAACTGGAGGTACTTTACAAATGAGCAACAGCCTGCTGAAGGATTGCTAAGACACAAAGATGTGCTAGATAGTACAGACATCTATAATGGGTTAAGGTGAGAGGGATTTAATTAATAACCTTTAATAACCGACACTTAGATATGTTTTAAAAGGTAGATAAGCAACCATGTGGAAATAATCAGGTTTTAACAACTAGGTTAAAACAAGAAGTAGGTCTTTGGTTTGCAATGTTTATTTATTTACTTATTTTACGCTTCCTGTCAAAATAAAGGCACTTTGCTATAGGGTTATACAATGTTTAAGGTGTTTTAAGGATGCCTTAAAGGTGCTACACTAGACCACTCAAAAAGGTTTTCTCTTTTCCAAGTACCGCCCTTTAAGAAAACTACTGTTCATAAACACCCAAAGAGCCCGTAAGGAATCTTTTTTTTATTTCTGCAACAACATCTGAATTAGTCACAGTGAAGTTCTGATTTGCATCATACTCCAGAAGGTCATATCCTCAGTGAGATGAACATTTTCATCATCTGTCATTGCATCATGCAGTACAGGGTCGCAAGCGTATACAATGCATTGATGGCGTTTGGTGACATCGTGTAACATTTCAAACCATCCATCCTAATGAATAAAACAAGCAGCATGGCGACGTCCTGGTGTTCTGACACCGCCTGCTTTTTTTATTTAATCAACATGAGCGCCTTGTCAGCACACTATTTCAGCGAAATTAAAGAGGTTTACGGTAAGAGGACTCTGCATATGTCTTTGTGTGAATGATGAGTGATGGGGGGAGAGAGAGAGAGAGAGAAAGAGAGAGAGAGCAAGCACAGCACCTTTGGCTGAGCATCCGAAGAACCAGAGCATGCAGATGGGTTGGGCACAAGCCTGCCTCTCCCCCCTTCCTCCTCTTTGCCTATTGACATGATAATGGGTACAAATTGATGAAGACATTTCACTCACTCTCTGACAACTGCGTGACACAATACACAAACACTTCACCACCCACAACTACACATTAATCACAGGATTGCTCCTCCTCTGTCCACCGCAAGTGCTTTGCCTTTATTCATCAGCTAATTCCCCCCTGCCAGGGCCATCGCTCTCTGTTCCTCTGCAATGCCATGTAATCTCATCAGCTCTTGCTCCTAATCAGCTTTAATGAAGTCTTGATCCACCAATTAGACCCTATCAAAGTACTTATTCGCTCACTGGACATAAATATTCTTTCTTCCTTTTTCTACAATATGCAGTTACTGCTGAATTGGCACTTTTGCAATGCAAAGGCAAAATGTTTTCAAACCTGCACTGCATTGATACCGAGTGCTCTCTTATAAAATGTTTTTTAAGCATTGAATGCATAGAATATAGGTTCTTAGTTTACTGAAGGAATTATACTTTGAACTTACTTCGATATATCCAGTTCAAAAAGAATACTAAACTGTACAATCCTTTGAACCTTTCACCTGGAAGGGTGCATGTACTGTAATGACTAGATGAGTATGATAGAGTATGACTACTTGTTATTTTAGAATAGTATTTAAAAACAAATAATAGTTAAGAGAGTGGTTAATAAGGTCTTATTATGTACATTAAATCATTGTGTATCTGCTACATCTAAACACAATACATTATCATTTAAATGATAGGTAAAAGAGAGAATGACATTACTTTGTACATTTGTTCTTTTGTAATAGTAATAGAGACTCTCTGTTGTATGCCCGGGGATGAGTGTGTGCTAGTGCCCAGAGGTGGGTTGCCACCCCATCTAGAGGAGACTCTGCCCTGTGCCCTAAGTTCCTTGCACAGGATACTACTATAGACAATGGATGGATGGACTCTCTATTAAAGGGATATGTTCAAAAGGTGTAATTACAATAATAAACATTTACAGAGATAAGGTAGTCATAAGTGCTAAAACAAAATGAAATGTTTTAGTTAGTTAGCCAATGCATATTCGCCTTTACATAAAAAAGCACCTGTGAATAAATATTGCAGCTCATAGAAACACACAAACCCTGTGCAATAATTAATTAAAAGAATGAATATTGATTATCCTCAAAATACTTTTGTTTATGTTTAGAACACTTTTAACTAATGACCGAGTGAAATATATAGTGCTCTCCACCCAACATGTTTATATAAAGATAAAGTGCTCACCTTTGGGTATGGAATGACTGGAAAGCTGTAACAAATCAATGAGATCAATGTAATCAGCTAACAGCTGAACAGCACGGCCAATCTGGTGGCCGTGTCACAGTCTTTGTGCCTTAGTTGCTCCCCAGGGCTCCATCTGATAGCAGTGTGAGGAATGTGCTTAATTAGATTACATAATAAGTATAGTGCACCTGGCACGTTTCAGCTCCACTGTGTCATCCGTCCAAATATGCATTATAGTTAAGGATTACTGAGTAAATAAAGCAAGAGAGTTTAAAAAGAGAAGGGGAATGACACTCAAAGAAAATCTCAGTTGTGAATATGTTATTTAGTGTATCAGTGCCATGTTTGTCCCTCCATCAAATGGATTAGTGCACACAATCATCTAACATTCCAGAGTCAATGTCCAGTAACTACCAATACACCTGCTTGTCATTTCAAGGTTACACAGTTGCAGTGATTTAAAACATGTCTCCTTTTTCGAGGCAGTGACAGCCTCTCCTAACCGTTTGCGAGATGAGATTTCAATATTCATCCATTTCAATTTTCATCACCGTTACTGTTGCTGAGGGAGAATTTCTCCCACTATGCCAAATACTAATGGGTGATTTAGGAGGACCTGGCAACTCTATGCAATCAAAGGCACTCAACACTGACCCATAATGCCTGGCTAATTAAATAACTCACTAATTGATTCATCACCAGATCAATATGCTGCAGGGATAGTTTATGGACTCCATTCGATTCATCGCACTAAAGGAGAAACAATAAACTAACATAGCACTGAATTAAAATTCACAGACACACACGTCCACTCATCCATCTAACCACACATACAAACACACACAGTTGGGAAGCATGCGGTGTATTTCTCAGCTATAGGATGCTATAATGAGTTTTATGGAAAAAGGGTGATATTTTCATTTCATAGAGCACGGTCACATGATGCAGAGTCTAGAATGGTGTGTATTAGCTTAACTGCATTAAATAAACCATAATAAAACATGACGGATGGCAGGCACACACAGGACAAGGCTGCTGCTAGAGGGCATGACTGGGGAAAATCTTAATCAAAGAGTAATTAATTGCCCTTTGTGTGTGTGCGTGTATGTTTGTATGTATGTGTATGCATGTGTGTTTGTGCATGCATGTGAGTTTGTGTGTGTGTGTGTGTAGTGGGGTTTATGGCCTCTTCCTGTGTGCAGATTTGAGGGTGCTAGCACAATTGATTAGAACCTAGTGTGAGGTACGACGTCATTTTGATCTTATTGACCTTTGCAGCTCTAAATCTGCAGACCAACCCAATTTTGAGTGATTGATTCCAGTCTACAGGGTACAGCAGGGTGAGGCCTTGGCCTAATTAGAGAAGTTTACTACCTTCCAATCAATAATATAATTCTAGTACAATCACCCAACTCTTAACCCGATTAAGTAAAGCTGTATGTACCTGACAAATTCCTCTTTTGACACATTAGTAAATGTGGCCAAACAATATTTGGTCAGAAAATATTGATTTTATTCTTTCAGTGATGTGATGTGAAACTTGACATATTTCTGCCTTTAAATGTAATTTTAGAAACACAGCACAGATTAAACAATGGCCTACCTTTTGGCCTACAGCACAGCTTTGAACCAATCAGCCTAATCAAACTAGACTCTTAATGTGTCTTTACTTTCTAAATAAATGCATTAGATTGGTGCACTGTATGTCTAATGGGATGCAATTTAAAGATTAATTATTAATAAGGTTTGTTTTGCCCAAAGCAGCATCAGCTACGTTTCACTAACTGCAGAACATAAGCAAATAATGTCAAAACAAACAAAATAATCATTAATCAATTGTATACATTTAAAATAATGAACTAAATATACAATATCAAATACTTTCAAATATTTAAGTACAAGAATTCGCTTTAATGTGCAAAACATTCAGGCGGCACGGTGGATTAGTGGTTAGCACTGTTGCCTCGCGCCTCCAGAGTTAGGGTTCGATTCCCGTCTCAGGTCTGTAGGCATGGAGTTTGCATGTTCTTCCCATGATTGGTGGGTTTCCTCCAGGTGCTCCGGTTTCCTCCCACAGCCCAAGAACATTTAGATTAGGCCAATTGGCGTTCCCAAATTGTCCATAGTGTGTGAACATGTGTGTACATATCTGCCCTACAATAAATTGGCACCCCATCCAGGTGTACCACGTCTCATGCCCTGGTCTCCTGGGATATGATCCACGTCCCCTGCGACCCTGTATACAGGATAAAGCGGTACAGACAATGAGAAGTACAATACTGTATTTAAAGATCGCATTGCCCTCTAGTGGTGTAATTGCGACTAAATAACAATATATTAGTTGTTAAAATGAGTGGATGTGGAACTGTAAGCATGCTTCTTTTTTTTTTTTTTGCTTTTTAGAAGTCCAAAAATGGTAGACAAGTCTATTATTAAATTATGTTTATGTTATATTAAATGTTCTGCTAATTAACAAAATGGAAAGGATGAAAATCCTTTTAATGTATGTGGGCAATATTTAGACAACTAATATAGACAGCTATAGGTCATAATGCATGTTTTATGCTGTATTCAATGAAACTTTGTAAAATAGACATTGTCAGATGTAGACATATAAATGTAGATTAGATTCCTAACAAAGAGTCTAGAAATAACAAATCTAAGAAAAATTACAAGAAAATGATGGGGAAACTTTAAAAGGAATCTCAATCATTTTCTAAATCATTTTCTGGGTAAAACAATAGAATTATCGTTCATTATCATATATAGGTGTAGAAAAGGGAAAAAAAGCAGTTAATTATAAAGACATTGTGAAAATGCAGTATTTATTAATATAGCAGAAGTTCCTAGGTGATATAAATCCACAGGATGAAATAATCCGCTAATGTAAGTTGTGTAAGTGTAAGTAATGTAAGTGCAATGAAGACTTTTTTCTTAAATGGCAGTGAAATTTGCACCTGAAAATATAAATAAAAGAACCAGGCATTTAGATAGATGGAACAGTGCATGCCCTGAAAAGTCATTTGAACACCAATCCACAACCTGCTTTAATCATTTTTGAGGGATGACAGATTTAAGGTTTTTGTGATCCACATCCCATGGTGGAGAACGGAGTAAGCTGTTAATTCACCCTCACATAAATCATTATATCTAATATATAGTCATAGAGGGGAAATTATTTATAATCTCACTATTTTATGCCACTCTGATGAGGATGGATTCCCTTTTGAGTCAGGTCTTCTCAAGGTAACATTTTCATATTGTCTCAGAGGATTTTCACCTCTGGCTTGTTTATTAAAGGTTTTCTACAAATAAAACTAAAATTAATTTACCATCTCATTGAAGCACTTAAAGTATCAGTGAGCAAAACCAGGAGCTATTTATGATGAAGTACTTACTGCTTCAGGATCATGACTCAAAGTCAGTGTCATGTACAGTACAGTTTATAGTAGTGGTTTATAATTAAAAATGACACGTTGCCTTAGTGTCATTTCTTAAAGTTACCCTTATACTTTGACCTCATGTTTTTAGGGGCTACACAGTAATGCAGAATTCAGGAACTATTTATATCAGCTACTGGCATTCACCATGGGGTACAGACATGAGCTCTCTCTCTCTCTCTCTCTCTCTCTCTCTCTTTCTCTCTCACTCTCACTCCTTTTGGTTAACCCTTTTTTAAAAATGTACTTTAATAAAATTATAAAATTATAAAATTGATTTAAAAATTCTTTTTTCAACTTATCAAACTTGGCACTGTAGCCTTACACCTTCAGGGTCAATTCCGACCTCAGGTCTATATGTATGGAATTTGCATGGTCTCCCCCTTGCTTGGTGGGTTTCCTGCAGGTACTTCTTTTTCCTCCCACACTCCAAAGACATGCAGATTAGGTTAATTGACGTTCCCAAAGGAAACAAGAAAAAAACATGTACCCTGCAGTTGTGAGGCAACTCTACCCACTGCACTTGCTAATATGTACATAGTAGAGCAAAATTCTGAATCCATATGTATTTTATTTATTCCTTATATTTCCTTGTTTTACTTTTTATTTCAGATCCTACAACAGAAGATTCATTCGAAATCAGAGTGGAAATACTATACTCACACCCCCTTTTCTTTTGATCAGGGTGCCATTACCTCCAAAAGCCTAGTCCTGAAACTTGATAATATTCTGGCCAATGTGAAAATGACACCGGATGCTCCCAGAACTACTCTTTGCAATCAGGGAAGAAAAACTCTATCCAGGCTGTCCACCGACTTCAGTTGATTGCCCACTAATGTTGATGAGCCTAGACCTGACCAACTGAAGCAACCCCAGATCATAACACTGTCTCTTGAGACTTTTCTTTGCTTGTTGCAGCCCAATAATTTGACACTACTGAGACTTTTTTATTTGGCCAGGCAGTGTATAAAGAAATTAAGCAAAAATCTATTGAACAGAATATTAACAAACTAAAAATGCTATTTTATACATTTTGATGTGACCTTGATCCTCTTTAGATGAATCCTGAAGTCTCATCATGAATAAACAATTATACACAAGTTCTCCAACAAGACTCTCAGGTGGAAAGCGCAATGAATCCACCACCTAGTGGCGATGATATACACCGATCAGCATAACATCAAAAACCATTAACATTAAAACCACCTACTGTAGGTGCCACCAAACTAGCCCTGACACCTCGAGACATGACTCCACATGACCTATAAAGATCGGCTACTGTGATGCATTAAGTGTCCTGATACCTTTCTATCACAGCCAGCATAAAAAAACTTTTTCAGCTATTCGGGTTACATTAGCTTTTTAAATTCAAATTCCATTTATAATTGACATATACATGAGGGATTGGACTAGACAAACTGGCCTTGAGCCTTCGGTGATGATCCTGTCAGCAGTTTTCTGGTATATAATTGATAACCAATGTTATAAATTCCCAAGGAGGTGGTGTTATAGCTGTAAATATTAATGCATATTGATGCTCCTATTGCTTGGAAAGTCTTAAAGGCCAGGGCAACCCAAACAATACTTAGTAAAAAAATAATTCTTAGTAATATTTATTTATATCATAAATTATTGTAGTAACTCCAGGCTAAAAGTCTTTTTTTGTTTTCTTATGGGCCTGATATTGTTTTAAGAACATATAAAATGAAGTAGTAACACTGTTGGCTTTAAATATAAAAGTGTCATATTACAGCAGTTCTGAGGGGAAAATACAATTACTGTAACAAATTTAAAGTAAACATTAAATCCAACAAGTAACAAGTACCATTAAATCCAAGTAAGATTAGTGGAAAAGTAAATTTGACAGTTCATCATGTGGCCAGGACATTCATTTTCACCCACTTCTCTTAGGTGAGGAATGGATTATTACAACTCTTGCAGTGTTTTAATGCCCTCTACAGATAGAAAAGACTTAATGCTCAGACTGCTACAGTAACTGACCCAACACACAAACTAAAACCTCTAGATGGCAGCATTCACTCACTCATCGTCTATACCACTTTATCCTGTATTCAGGGTCGCTGGGGGCCTGGAGCCTTTTCCAGGAGATTTACTGTAGACAGGGTGCCAATCAATCTCAGGACACACACACACGCTCATTCACACATTGCAGTCAATTTGGGAACGGCAATTAGCCTTATCTGTACATTTATGGACTGTGAGAAGAAACCGTTACAAAGCACAGGGAGAACATGCAAACTCCATGCACACAAATCGAACTCAGACCCTGGAAGTGCAAGGCGACAGTGCTAAGCACTTCACCACCGTGCTGCCCTTATGGCAAACAGTGCCTCGATTTCCCTGCAACATGTTATGCTACTTGTTAATAATTTTATTATGGATTTACACAATGAATATTTTAAATAATAATAAAAAAATAAACTAAATAAAATATAATATAAGAGAAATAGCTCTGTGAGGGTTAGCTTTGTGGTAGGGAAACATTTTGTGGTAGGGAACTGCATAAAACTTTTCTCCCAGAGGAACCTTAACAAAGGGAATTTTGCAAATAAATGTACAATATGAACGTAGTCAGTAAGTATTGCCAAAAGAAAAAAAAGTACAGTATATAATTTTGTTATTTCTTAAATAGTATCCTTGAGCAATTCAAGTGCTTCTGTATAGCTCCTACCTCTGTAATTTCATCTGTGACTATGGCTGGGCATTTCTCAGGGCTTCATGCAGGGAAGATAGTTTCAGTCATTTCAGAGAATCTTTGATGGCGTCACTCTTAAAAATTCAGGAATCAGGTTTCTGTAAAACCGCTATGTAACAGTATCTTCTTGATGATAAGTATGTGAGGATATGCTGAGGCCTGGAAAGACAAGCTTAACCTTCAGGGATTTTCTGTCATAACTCAAAACCTAATGCCTGTTCAGGAGGTTTTCTTTATGAAGCAAACAGAAACTCTGTAAATCATGTTTTGATATTAAAAACAACTTGTCCTCAGGATGCAAGATGGTGTGTCCTTTCTAGACTCTTTATGATACTGGATATGCCCAATACTGTAATATTTTTTTTAATGTCTTTCAAAACAAACAAAAAATAACCCGAGTTAAATATCAAACAGCTGGCATATGTTGAATAAAAAGCTAATTCTATACCACATCCCTAATACGAATGTGTAATACAAGCCGCCATTGATGACTACCTTTTCGTTTTATTCTTTTAATGAATTGAAAAGAAATATCACTTAATTTCTTCATATGTACTTAGCATGTTAATGAGTCTGCAAAAGTCCTCCATGCAAGGTGGTCTAGACATGGTACTAATCCAGATGCTACTGAAAGACTGTATATACTGCAGTTGTTAATCAATAGTATAAACACATTGTAAATTAGAAGGACAACTTTAGGGCTAAATATCAGTTTTAAATCAATTTGATGGTTCAGTGCTTCTCAACATAAAGCAGTTCATATTCTCCAGGGTGAATTTGTTAACATTTTAAAACGGCCAGAACACTTTTCTGTGGGATGTACAGCACAGATAAAGTCTGTTCAGTTTTACACTTCATAATATTAAGAAAAACAATCATTTATATATAGGAGGTGCTAATCTAGTTGTTTTCTTTATTTCACTTTGCAAAAGATGCTATAATAGTATAATTTAAAGACATTTGGGTCATCCCGAAGACATGATTACTCAAAATGGTATAAGGACTGTTACATGAATGACTACAATGAAATTGAAAATAACAATGGGAATGATGTGGAAAAACATTCTTTAAAAAATACTTGAGATTAATTTATCTATCTTTAGAAAGCATGTTATCCTGATCAGGGTCAAGCTGGATCCAGAGCCTATGCATCAGTGGACTTGAGGTGGGAATACATACATATCAAATGAGAGACCAGCCCATCAGTACACACAAGACGAATTATAAATTATAATATGTTAGATTAAAAAAAAACACACACACAAGCTGTAATGAACATGAGATGTGCTTATTGGATTTGTAAAGCAAAATGTATTTTTGATTAAAGCAGATGCTAGGAATAATTTATTACTCTCTGCAGTATTAACCAATTTCTGCTAATTTTTTTCTGCCATGCTGAGCCAATGCAGGATGGAGAATTTACTGTCTGGAACATGGGATCCAACCAGTTTGGCAACCCTAACCCTTACCCTTACCCTAACCCTTAATCCAATCTGGATTCAAAGTGGCACATTCCACAGAGACTGCCATTCTGTCAGTCACTGAGAACCTCCATGCTGCTAGATCTGCTAAACTGTCATCTGTCCTCATCCTCCTGGACCTGTCAGCTGCATTTGACACGGTGAACCACAAGATTCTATTATCTATTCTTACAAGCCTTGGAATTTGTGGAACAGCGTGGCAATGGTTTGCTTCTTA
>JAOVVB010000049.1:20074715-20084792 GCA_028570985.1 Heterobranchus longifilis
TTTAATTATTTTTTTAAAAAGGAAGTCAGTGTTGCGTTAATATATATACTTTTTTGTTTAAAAAAAGAAAAAAAATATGTAATTATGAGAAGTGCCCTTTATTTCACTTGAGCCCCTGCCCCTCAAAATGTCTGTGCACGTCCCTGAATAGGTTAATAATAACACAGTCATTAACCGATTTCTGTTTCTGTTTCAGATGTGTAATACCACTCATTTTGCATGACAGAGTTCATTGAAATGGCAGGTGAGGTAATTTTACTTTCGATTTGTCACTTGGCACAGTGGGTATAGTGAGGCCTGGAAGACATGGTGGATTACTATGACATTCTGGGAGTGTCACGCAACGCTCTCCAGATGACATAAAAAAGCGTGAATATACTCATAAGTAAGTACAGTATACTATATTTCGTTTTATTCAACATCCCCAAATTAAGAGTCTAGACTAAGCAAATTCCCCTTGGGAATATTTCATTAAACTGATTCTCAAAAATGGAGTCCCTTATTGGTTCAATACAGAACATTTCTTTTAGTTTCCAACAATGGGACAATTCCGTATTTTTATGTGATGGTTGGCAACCCTAAATTTGGTACACATTTTCTTAATGATGCCATCTATGTTTCCATCCATGGATCTAGGAACCTCTGTAGTCAATCTAGGGACTGCGGAGGCCAATTTTGAGAAGTGTATTTATTCTCATTTTGACAACCATGGTAGGACCTCCGGTCAACATTTACACACTACAGGCAATTTGGCAATGCAATTAGCCTAATCTGGATGTTTTTTGACTGTGGGAAGAAAAAAAACAGAGAACCCAGAAGTAACCAAGCAGAAAATGCAAACTCCATACACACAGATCCCAAGGCGGGAGTCAAACTTGGGCGTTGGAGGTGCAAGGCAACCTCCAACGTCCACTAAGCCACCTTAACCAGGCCCTGTTTTATGTTGATTGGTCATAGGTGGCCCTATTTGTTGAGGTCCAAATGATATTTTAGCCACTGGATTAGTATGCTGCCTGGAGGGAGCACACCGAATTCTTGGGAACAGAAAGCATACCAACTTCCTCAGTCAGACAGCCATGGATCTGTGTGTCTATCCTCAGAATGTTCTCATGCATATGTGTTCTGTTTTGTTTTAAAGTGCCATTTAGAATATATAGCTCATATAATAACAATGGGTCACGTCCTATAGTCCCCATGGCTAATATAAGGCAATTTATAACTTTTTGTCAAGAAGGTCCCAACCAAATGTCATGCTTATCAGAGGAGAGTAGTGTGAAAATAAGTTCTGAAGAAAATACTAAATGGTGAAAATTTTAATTAGGCAGAAGTAAGATCAATTGATTCCCCAAAAACTACTGGATATTTTGAAGGTAATTATTTTCTTCTTGGTCTGTTTTTATTCTTGAGAAGTATTAGCCCAAATATAATACACAGTGCAATCGGGCCACCATCAAGCCAGTCAGAGTCATTTTTATTTGAGTGAGAAGTGGGGGAGTGCCTAGGGCAACTCTAGATCTTACAGTCTCTCCTGCGTGTAAACTTTCTAGGCAGAATAATTATTCTAATAATAATAGGAAAAAGTCTAGCAAAATCAGGAACGTTCCATCAAGTGTTATACTACTCGCCAATCATAGCTCACTATAAGGTTGCCCAGTATCCAATCATAGCGCAGGAGGCGGGATTTTGAGGGAAAGCGGGGGCAGAGCTCACGTTCCTTTTTGTTAGTGGGCGGGGTCAACGGTGTGACAAAACTCAGACATGTGTGGGGTTTTTTAGAGGTGACGCTCAGCTGATTGTGACGCAGCGTGGCTGTAGGAGGGGTGGCACGACCGAGATACAGATATAGAAGCGTAAGTAATAACCCTCACTGTCTCGTAATTGACACAGCGCTGGGACGAAGTGTAAGAAAACAATAGTCGCGCGAGACATCCGTTATAATCATCGGTCTTCGCGAAGGATCAGCACGAGCTGTCACGAGCACGGCGCATTCTAGCGGCTGCCTAGGCAACACCATTCCGCCTTGTTTATTTAGAGAGCGGCCGAGGAGAGAAGAGAAGCGCTGGTCGGTCCTCCCTGGTGGGCACTTCTAAAAAAAGGTAAATTGCCTTTCTGGGTTAGTTTTGGGACTAGTGTGAAGTGACAGAGAGGGTGTGTGTGTGTGTGTGTGTGTGTGTTGGACTGCTGGAAGTATGATGGCGGGCGCGTATGTAAGCAGCGCAGCTGTCAGCGGCCATTATACCCCAAACTAATTACAAAGTTTGAGCTTGACATAAACAGCACATGGTGCCTGGCCTCCAGTGAGCTCCCCACTTCTCTCATTCTATAGAATACTGCTGTACATTCAGACAGACAGAGAGTTTTTGTCCACATAAGTAAAAACAAATAATCGTAATTTCAGTAATCTGTTTAAATGGAATTATGTTATAATCTGAGAGTAGCATGTAACTTGAGCATGTAACATTATTGTAACTTCAGAGGGGCGCAACGTATACACAACACTACTAAATAATTATTTAAATAAATCCATTCTGTGTGTCAAATAACACACTTAATAGGTTAATAACTAAATCTGTAAAAAAAAAAAAAAAAAAAAAAGAGGTTAATAATAACACAGTCATTGACCAATTTCAGTTTCTGTTTCAGGTGTGTAATACCACTCATTTTGAATGACAGAGTTCATTGATATGACATGTGAGGAAATTTTACTTTCTATTTGTCACTTGGCACAGTGGGTACAGTGAGGCCTGGAAGACATGGTGGATTACTATGACATTCTGGGAGTGTCACGCAACGCTTCTCCAGATGACATAAAAAAAGCGTAAGTGTACACTCCCAAGATACCAAATGGTTCCTGTAGATTCATAATTTTCCCATCATCACTCCTGAACATGATGGAAAGTCTATATTTAGATTTCTCACTCTTATAAGAGTAGTAAAGTGTAGTGTGTCATTTTATACCCTTCTTCTGCCTGCAAAATGTAATGAAATCATGATGAAGACATCGATAAGCTCTCACATTGCCCCAATCAACCACACCACTATTATGTATGCTGGGTATGCAGCTCTGCTGTGGCTAGGGGCAGGGTAATTTCATGGAAACAATTTCAGGGAGAACATACATACGCATAAAGAGTAACCAGACCTCACAATGAAACCAGGACGCTATATTATCAAGCATTACAAACGTCTGATTTGGCTGATTATCGTGAAAATTCCTTTCACGTCTACAGTTTTGCAGAGTTTGCTTTGACCTTTCCAGCCTGGTTGGCCCAGATTCACAGATACTTGCAAAGCTAAAGGTTCAAAAACATTGCTTAATTTGTTGGACTATATTTCCATCCATGCTAGATCGCATTTAATCAATAATTAAACTTTGGGACAAATGCAGATATTAGTTGTGTAAAAATTAAGTGTTAATTCTAACAGCATGTTGAAGACAGTTTTTTTTTATAGCACAGCTACACATTTAGCATGACTGAGCACATTTTTGTCCTAACTTTCATGACACATATGAGGACAGATCAGTCCTCTGAAAGGGTATATGCTAAAAATGCATTGATTTTAAACCCCTTTGTATGTTTTTTTTTTTGTGTGCATGTATAGATACAGGAGGCAGGCCTTGCGGTGGCACCCAGACAAGAATCCAGACAACAAGGAGGAGGCAGAGAGAAAGTTCAAGGAAATTGCAGAGGCCTATGAAGTCCTGTCAGACAGTAATACTGCTTAAACTGTGGCCTCTAAATTATAATTATTTTAAAGTAATTCTTCAAGTCTTCAAAACTAATGCATCGTTGTAATTTCACATTTTCCAGGAAGCAAACGACAATCATATGATTCTTATGGCAAAAGTAGCATGCCAAGCTCAGGTGAGAAATTCTAAATGTTTAATAAAACCCATAATATAGTTTTCTGATTTTATAAATATTAGGATTTTTTTTGTATGTATTATTTTTTTAAAGGCTCCAGTGGTAGCTCTTTTCCCGATGACTTCCCTGGATTTACCTTCACATTCCGCAGCCCAGATGAGGTGTTTCGGGAGTTTTTTGGAGGCCAGGATCCATTCGCAGACTTCTTTGGTGGTTAGTCTCAGAGAGCCAGTGAATGCTTTAACTGCAGTTTTATTGACTGCTGTTTTTTTTTTTATTATTATTCTTTAAACATTCTACACTCCTCATAAGCTTTCTTCTTGTCCTGTTGTTTGTAATGTTCTGCTCTGAGCAATGTATGTCTTCCTAAATGTTTTATTATTACTATCTCTTGCTCTCTCTCTCTCTCTCTCTCTCTCTCTCTTACACCATCTCTCCTTTAGATGATTTCCCATTTGGGGGCATGCACAGTGGGATGCACAGTGCTTTCCATGGACACCATGGCCCCTCCAGAGTTGGGACCAGTCGCTTCTTCTCATTTCCCTCAGCAGATGGTTGGGATCCATTCTACACAGCCCATGCTCACACACATCTTCAGATTAGCAAGATTCAGCTTGTATTAACTGTATACAAAGCAGATTTAAATATAATAGCAGTAATTCACACGAATATGATAAAATATAAGTTGATCAAGAAATATAGGAAAATCAAGTTAAAACAAATGCAACATAGTTAAATATTGTACTTTTGCTTTACACAAGTGTTTGTGTCTTATTGAGTTAATTTAATTTTGCCTTTGTAATGACATTAAGCATTACATGTTAAATGTCTGTGAACTTATACAATATTTAACATTTTGGTATAATTAAAGACACCCACAAACCATCCTGTGCATGCTCACAACCCACTTTTGTGGATGTATTTTCAATGTAATTTCTAGTTAATTTTATGCTATTGTAATTAAGTGAATGATTGTTTTTTTTTGTTTTGTTTTTTACGCAGCTGACTTCACCAACTTCTCTTCTTCTTCACTGGGAGGCTTTGGGACTGGAGGGGGGAATTTTAAGTCTGTGTCCACTTCCACACGGATTGTCAATGGGAAGCGTACCACAACAAAAAAGTCAGTTTAATTTTATACACATTCTCTAACATTCTGTTATTTCATTGTCAATACTGTTATTTAAAGTAACGCTTAGCTGCGTTATTCACTAACTATATATGCTGAAGGAATGCTTTTTTTAATTAATAGAAAATATTTGCTTGCACTCTTATGCACAAGGCATGAATTATGTGTAAATCACTTCGCATAACATATCTTATAATTTCATGAAAATCCACAGCTATGGGATATTTTATAATACTTGTCTTTACAGGATCCGAGAGAATGGACAGGAGAGAACAGAGATTGAGGAAGACGGGGTTCTGAAGACTGTCCTAATTAATGGTAATTTTTACACTGTGTCCAATAATCAGCCCTTGTAATTCTGACTTCTTTACATTGGTTCAAATCTGGGCAGGTCAGGTCAAGTCAGTGAGTCTAATTCAGCTAATATGTGGTTTCAGGTGTGGAAGACGAGATGGCTCTAGCTGTGGAACTTAGCCGCAGAGAGCAGTCTAGCCAGCCTCAGCGGACAGAGCAGCATCGGCTCACCGCCAACACTACCCCCTCTAATTTGCCCAATCTCGACCCACGAAACAGCACACAGCGATCCTTCAGCTCCACCCCTTTCTTCAATTGCGCGAGTGACAACGATGAGGTGGATGAAGACCTACAGATGGCAATGGCATGCAGCCTGTCAGAGATTGAAGCCCAGCAGCGGGCAGCCGCCTCCACCCAAGACATGATCTCAGGTGCCAGGGGAGGGCCGGGCAAGCAGATGAAAGGGAGGGATGCTAATCATGAGACCAGATCAGTGAGGGAGGGGATACATGAATCAGCACATGAATCAGTACAACGCACTTGTTTATCTCCTGAGGAGAAAGTACCAGGGAAGGGACCAGAAGGATTAGAAAAAAGCGCCAGCCCCGAGGGAGTACTTTTAGAAGACAGAAAGGGAGAAGAAAATGTTGCAAATGGTACTTCTGTAAAGAAACGCAAAAGGTGTTTGTGTCAGTGTGTGATGTGTTAAGTTGAAGATAGAAGTAGTCCTGAGTCTTAGAACAGAGGAAGGACATGCTGTTAAACATTGCTGCATGATATTCTCAGTTTTAACTTTATTTATGGCTGCTGTGTTGATCTTAACCATATCTGAAATTTTGTGTAGCCTGTTAAAAGAGGGATCTTGGGCTTTGTTTTCCAAGAGGGTATGCCAGGTTGATGCTGACTTTTTTCTTAAATTTTAATGTGAATACCAGGACTGGTACTCATTTATCACAGAGAGATTAGATGCTTCAGAAGTGGCTAAGTGTACTAAAGCAGTGTAATAACAAGTCATATATCTATAGTAAGTAATTGCTTTGTGCAAGTCATGTTTGATATATAATTTGATTGATTTGTTTACTGTTGGCTTATTTGTTTTTTATCTACTATAATATTGCGACTGACATGATGCTGAACAGTTCAGTAATAACTGCTCTCGTACAGTATTATTCAGATTGTTTGGTTTAGAGGATTGCAGGCAAGGCATATTTGCAGACGTTAAGACTCTAATTAAGTAACAAAATACAAACAAAAACAAAGACAGTTAAACTGAACCCGAACTGACTACAATAGAAACTAAAATAGTAATGACAGGACAACAGATGTGAGACACTGACTAAAAAAACAGAATTCTAAATGCCTATACAAATTAGGGCAATAAAGTAGATGCAGGTGAAAAGAATTGACAAGTGCAACGAATGAAGTCCACCATGAACAAGAAGTACAGAAAGTCTCTGGGCACAAGGCGCCTTCTATTGGTTATCCTTGACATAAACCTTCCAAAAAAAGGAGTCGTGGCAAACACAAATGCCTCAATCCCGGGAGGCGAAGAAGCAGCAGCTATCCTTGGTACCAGAGAACACTGCAATACTAGGCAGTGAGGGTGCAGTATCTGGCTGTAACACTGCTGGAAATGACTCGGGAAGCTCAGGTAGGTCAGGGCTTTGCTCAAGAGGTGAGCAAGGCAAGGCCCTTAACCCTTGAGCAAGGCCCTTAACCCTCAACTGCTCAGATGTATAATGAGATAAAATAAAAAATGTAAGTCGCTCTGGATAAGAGCGTCTGCCAAATGCCTAAATGTAAATGTAAGAGGTGCAGGGGTTTTCCAGGCTGTTTGGAACCAAAATGGTGTTCTCAGATCTAGCAAAAAAGTCATAAGTCTCATAGCATTCATGATTTTCAGAGGAGACTGGGCCTTCAGAAGAGACAGAGCCTGCAACAGAAAGGCAGAAAAGGCTTTCCACAAGGTTAACAGCAAACAGGTATTTCAATAGGGCTAATAGAGCAAACAGGGCCTTCAACAGGGCTAACAGAGAAGATAGGCTTTGCCTCCAGCCCTCCATCAACACACGGTCTGGGGTTTCTCCTCTCCCTGGACCGCGCGATGCCATCTTCGTGGTCGATGTGGGGTGCCACGTCACTCTGAGCTCTGTCATGCTGTGTCTCGAAGGGCACGCACTTTATCACGAGCCAGGAGCCCTCCCGGCTCGGCTGCGCTGCTCGTTCACCTCTTCCAGTCTTCTTCCGGAATGTTATGCGGGGTCTCACTTCTATCTCTTTTGTGTGCTCCGCTATAGCAAGGCAGCTGCCTGCAAAATCTTTCACAAAATCATGAACAAGAAATGCAGAAAGTCTTTGGACACACAAAGTCTCTGCTAGGGGTTATCCCTGACACAGATTAGAAACTGAATGTGAACTTGTGTTGTTAGTCAGTTGTTTAAACAGCACTTCTAAGTTACATCTGCCATACTATCCCAATTAAAATGAGGGTTAGTTGAAGATGGTTGGGTGTTTTTGTTTTTTTGGAGTGTTTGGAGTCCTTTTTAAATTACAGTGTTAATTATGGAGATGAAATTTCTCAAAAGTTGATGAATTTATTTAAAAAATAACGCTACTATGAATATTTATGAATGTATACTCAGATTGCAAAAACAGGCTGATTTAGGCTGATTCGTCTGTGTCTAAAGGTGTTCGTGCAGTAATGGCATGCCTCTTATGTTATTCATCATAATGATGTGATAAATCACCTCTTGTACTCTACCTACAATCAGTCCATGGGGGACTAAACAGCACTTGATTCAAGTGCAGTGACTGTCTGTTTATGATGAAAATTTGAAAGGGAGCTTTTGTTAATAAATATCTGGTAGAATGTTGAAGGTGTATATCAGAATGAATCATGTGGTGTAAATGTTCAGTGCCTTGAGAATGTTATATTTGATGTGCCAATTATTGTCAGTATTGCTGAATGTGGGGACAAGTCAAGTGTTTTCACTTCTATTTTTAATTATATACTGTACATGATTAGCAGGTATCAACTGGAACATCAGTTCTCTTATATGCAATACACACAATGTTAAAAAGCCAAAAAAGAAAATATATGAAACACATATTGTTTTCTGACATACAGAATATTACCATGTTTTTTGTAACACTGTTTGTTTTATTGATGATTTATAATGAATGAAAGTCTTGGAATGGAAAGTATGGAGAGCTCTGGTCTAATTATAAATATAATATTCTCATTTTATTTTTTGAAATTGTGTTTAATTATTTTTGATTTGCCTGGATTTGTCAGCATTAAGTAACAATAAACCTCAGAGAACAAATTCTATATGTGGTTAAACAATTTTTTGTACAGGCGGGCACGGTGGCTTAGTGGTTAGCACTGTCGGCTTGCACCTCCAGGGTCCGGGTTCAATTCCCGCCCAGGTTCGATTCCCACCTCTGTGAGCATGGAGTTTGAATGTTCTCCCTGTGCTTGGTGGGATTTTCCCCACAGTCCAAAGACATGCAGACTGGGCTAATAGACGTTCCCAGATTGGCCGTAGTGTGTGAATGGCGGTGTGTGTCTGGCTCCAGGCCTGCGCGACTCTGTATACAGGATAAAGCGGTATAGACAATGAGTGAGTGAGTGAGAAGTCTTTGTACAAAATGTACTATATTTTCAATCCTAATAATGCTTTCCAACATTGGCAGAGGCTTTTTTTGCATTCCCTTATATACTGAAACCTAAAAGTTACCTTAGGACTTGTGTGCAAGAAACATGTCACTAATTTTTTTTATTGTAACTCTAACTCTAAGATTTTAATTTGTTTCCTATTTCTTTAGACTAAAACAGATTATTCTTGTTGTTTGTTAAGACAAACCCATTTGTCTGTTGTGGTGTCACACTTTATCCTGTCATAATTAGTCCTGTTGTTCTATGTATCTTTTCTGCATCTTAATTTATTTGTGATCTGGTGTGTTTACCTGACTCCCTTTCCCTGCTGTTACAGAGTCTGACTTCCAGGCTTTCACGGGCTGAGTGGTCACCATGTCTCCCCCTTCTCTCCCCGGAGGTAAAGAGTAGTTTAGCAAAGAAAAAAAAAGAGAACCCTGTGCATTTTTATTGTGTACATTGTCTCCTAACATCTGACCTTTTTATCTAAAAGCATTGGCTAATTTAAATATTTACAGTGCATTAAATTTTTTTATCTTATATTTGATGGTAGAGCTTACCATACATTATGTATGAGGGTGAGTAAAATATTATCTGCACTCCTGTTAAATTAAAAGTGATTCGTTTTTTGTGGTCTGAGGGTGAAGTTTGTGCAAAATGGGTACCGAAAAACTCACAGAACAGCATAAAAGAAGTTTTTGGATATCTTTAATCAAAATTTGGACCAATACTTTAAGGAAGTGAAAGGTCCTAAAGAGAATTGTTACTGGTGACTAGACATGGATTCATGACTATGAGCTTGAGAGCAAACGGCATAATATGCAATGGAAATATCCTCAATCACCAAGAAAAAGTTCAAAAGGCAACCATCAGCTGTAAAATTGATGCTTACAGTTTTCTGGAATTCTCAAGGGCCAGTATTGGGACATTGTCAGGAAAAAGGTTCAACAATCAACAGTGCTAGATACGGTGAGATCCTTATTGAAGAGCCGAAGCCTAAACTTTGGATTAAACACATAGGACAGCTATCCACAGGCATTGTGCTTTTGCATGATGATGTACAGTCATGTGAAAAAATTAGGACACCCCTTGAAAGCATGTGGTTTTTTGTAACATTTTTAATAAATGGTTAT
>JAOVVB010000049.1:20086623-20098431 GCA_028570985.1 Heterobranchus longifilis
ATGTGCAATGCAGTTTCACCACACAAATTCACAAGGGGGTGTGCTGTTTCACTCACTGTAAAATACTCCGTGAAAAAAAAGAAGACATGGCCATCAGCAACAACACAGAGGAGTTTATTAATGAGACAAAATGTTAGACGATTTTTTTTTATGTCAAGTGCAGTCTGAAAAACTAGGGAAGCCAGGATTTCTGGGTTAAAATGCCAATGCTATCAGCAACTCCTCCTAAACCATTCATGGGAATTTGACCAAATCTTCACAGGACCTTTATTAGGAAGCATAGATGTGCACTAGCTGTAGATCAATGGGCAGGTGACGCATGCCTTCCTTGGAAGACTCTTAAGGTAATAAATCTGTTTATATATAGTTAGATAATGTGTAGCATCCATGATCATGTAAGCATTGGTGAATGAGTTGTTACAAAAGAGACGACAATGTACTAGAATGAGTGCATTAAAGTTTAAAGCTTGCTTGACACCAGTTAGATTCATTAATCCAACAGTGTTGTGGTATAAATTTATCATTCGTGCATTCTGAATCACACTCCTCATCCATGTTAATGGTGATGCAGCTAGTATAATATTACACTGTATGATGTATGACTTCAGTGTTATAAAAGACAGACAAAAGAAAGACGGGACAACATAAATATCTCACACCATGCTGCTGCACCACACCACATTTAATTCAGAACAATGTAAAAATTATAGTCATATTTCTGTTTTTATATAATTTTTCCACACATTTGCTACAGGAATAAACAAATAGACTTATCAATGAATTATTTACAATAATCACATGACAGAAGATATCCACAAGTCATAAAGAACACAAGGAAAAGCGAGCACATTGAGTGATGAGTATTACACTTTGCGCTGTGAAACATTAACCAGGCAGTAAATTACACTCCAAAAGGAGTCTTCCTGTGTAGTACTGTGCATACATATAATCACCATGATTGCCTGTAAAGGACACTAAGTGTGTTGTTATGATGATGGAATGACGGGGTATTTATTGGCAACACCTGACGCAAGAAAAAAACATGTTCAAATTTGCCATGCTGACGCTAGGTCCGTTTTTATCAGTACCTGAAGCTTGTGTAACTGTTATGACCTTTGATCCAGCTATGACTGATGCACACACAAATCTCTGACCATCATACTGCATACACAGTGATGGAAATTTTATGTAACCTTCCCTGCATTTTAAACGAATAAGGCCATGGTTTATAAATGTATTATTAAATTTTTCAAGCTTGGTTCAGTCTGTGTAATGGCTTGTGTGAGTATGTGTGAGGAGAGGGCGAGATGCATATGATCAGGGAGCCACACTGCAGAATGGCTCACTGTGGGAGGGCTTTCAGGATGGCATTAACTTCCTCTGCCACAGCTGTGAGGGCAAACTCAAACTGGTCCTATACAGACAGAAAAACAACAGATTGTATGTACCTCTGTCCATTCACACAACTTTTAAAGAGAAGCGTGTACACGTCATACACATCCACATGCTGTACACTATAAACTTGTATAACCAAGACTACAGTGTACCTTTGTGCGCACCATACTGGGCCTCTGGTCACGAATGTGCTCCAGTGTTGCAGCAATATCAATCTCTTTAACACCTACATACAGTAGACAGTGACAGAAAGTCAGCCTGAAGTATGAGAAGGATGATTACCGTGTTTAGAGTGAGATAGACTGTCTACATACCTTTCGCCATGCGGTTCAGGACCATGTCAATAAGAATGTAAGTACCAGTTCTTCCAGTCCCATCACTGTGAAGGATCACAAAATAATTACAATCATAGGTCTTTACCTTATTTTATTCTGTTAAGCAGTAATAGCTCTGACTACATAAACCTAAACTTTAAATTTTACAGTAGCTTTAATCATCTCTGTGATGAACTCTATAAAAAATGAAGTCAAAAAGCTTCCAAAGGCATGTGTGAACATAGAGTAGAAATAAGAGGCAGAGGGAATTAGACCGGAAATACAGTCAGCATGTGGTGGAATAAAAAAATATTAAATTTCTAGGAAATTTCAAATTTTCTTTAATTTTAGTTTTTCATCTGCAAATGTACATATGATGCATATGAATACTCTGATGAACTTGCATTTACAGCATCTGGCAGACACCCATATCCAAAGTCACTTACATTTTATCTCATTTTACATCGAGCAGTTAAAGATTAAGGAATGACCTTGCTCAAGGGCCCAACAATGGTGGTTCTGCGGTTTGAACCTGGAACCCTCTCCAATCAGTAGTCCAATGCCTTAACCGATGAGCTACCCCAGCCTCTTAAACTTATTAGTATAGAGATTTAGATCTCTATTTATATCTCGTATTACAGTAATTATACCAATAATAGTATAGTATTTTTTAGAAATTATGTTAAAAAATGTAAATGGATCATTTTAACCTAGGCAAAACACATTTAACTATAACAGTAAGGCATGAAGGTTCTTTTGTGCCCCCTTGAGCTCCAGATTGGTGTTGCAGTTGTTTACCTGCAGTGCACAATGATTGGGCAGGATCGGCCTCGGTAGCACTTATTCACTTTCCTGAAAGAAAACCGACCAAGCAAAAAACAGGATTAAAATAGATTGGTCATAGAGCCATTTGTTTTTAACCCTATACGATTTTATTCTGAGCTATCTATAAGATGAAAGTGCGGTGTCTAGACGGGGTGGCGAACACAGATGTCACAGCTGCCATGTTTAGAGGAGAGAGGAAGAGGAGGAAAAGGAGGGAGAGGCGATGGAGCATCCTTTTAGCCTTGTTCCTGCTGCACTCACACCTACCAATGATCATTTTTGTGACTATGCAACTGGACCGAGACTACTAGCTGCAAACCACAAAAATGACACTGGGAGGTGTGCAACGATCAGGAGTCCACCAACCTCCATCAGACAGAGAAAGAAAGGGAGAGAGATAGAAAAAAAGAAAAGCATAAACCAGGAATACCCCCATGCATATGGGAAATAAATGGAGAACATTTTTGCAGGGCTTTAGCAACACTAAATCAGGACCGAGGTAAGGAAGGAGAGAGGAAAAGCAAGGATTGACTGTCACCAGGCCACCATAGCAGATTGCACTTGTGCGTATGTGGGTGTGTTCATTTGCACATTTGTGTTTATCAGTTCAGCGGAGCTGTAGCAGTACCTGCGGAAATCCAGCAGGGGTCGCGTGGAGCTGGGGATGCCATTCGCTGGCCAGCTGAGCAGGTGGAACTGGGTCAGGGTACGTGTCTCCTGTGTCTGCACGTTCTTTAGGTAGAAGCTGCGCACCAGGAAGTCTTTACACCAGATGTGCTCAGACACCAGGTTCACCTGAGAGTCATAGGGATGTTCAGTGAGAATGAAGAAAACCTTCTGGTGCTGGCACACAAAAATATCTGGGCAAACCTAGAGCAGCTCTATGTGATCTTTGATAGAAGATCCAGTAGATGACTACAGAAAGAAAAAGTCTAATTAGACTAAGAGCTCAGGGATGATCATTAAACTGGTTACGTTTAAACAAAGCGGTTTACGGCAGAGGTTCTCAAACTATTTGTAGCTTTTCTTCTAAAATATTTCAGACTCCAGAGCTCCACCTCGGAACAGATTTATTTATTAAATATTATTTAAATGGCAGCTACTATATTTTGTTTATTTATTTAATCCATAGAGATTTTTATTTTCGAACCGTCCCTCATCAGGGCACATCAGACCCACTGCCTTATTGAGGGCCTTTTGAGGTAATTCATACATCATAATAATAATAAATATAATAAATCTATTCAATTCCAGATTCCAGGCAAACAAAGCGATAAGAATAATAAAAGGGATAATAATTATAACAACTTATTAACCAATTAATTTAATAATTCATTTCAGTTGAATGCAATTAATAGGGAGGACTAGGAAGCATAATCAGATGTTTGAGAAGCACTGGGTTATGGAAACCATTCAATGCATTTTTAATCTAGTTTTATATACTATATTAAAGTGTGTATACTGTATATTATGCATATTATGTATATGATATATACTGTATATTAAAGTGTATATATTGTAATATGTGGTTACTTGAAAGATTACCACCTGTAGTGAGAAACGTACAGAAAACCGTATTTACCCAGAGCTCACTTATAACGGATGTCTAAGGGCAGTTGTTGGGGAAGAAAGTAAACATTTGTGGGAAGCATTTTCACTTATTTACTTATCCTCTTCGCCCTTTTCACGGAGTAAGCCGCAGTGAGACATCGCCATCTATCTCTATCTCAGGCTACTATCTGTGCCTTGCCCCATGGGAGTCCCACCTTTTTTCTTTTTTTTGTTTTTTTTTTTTGCAACAATTGAATAAATGCTTTATAATTTATAAATTTATAATGGGGGAAGAATTTCAGCTTGGAGGAGCAGAGGGGACATAAAACAGGGAAAGTGCAAGTAACCTGAAATATTTTACTCTGTTATTCATGTGTATGATTATGTTAACACCACAAAAGAACATCTTGGGTAAAAGCTTGTCTCAGGTCTGTTTCATCTCATTTACCCAATTCAGTAAACTGCTCTTAGGCTTCCGTTATACTTAAAGCTTGAGTGAAATAGCTTTTTTTTTTAATTACCAAAGTTATCAGGTGGTAATCCCAGATGTAGTCAAAAATAGTTATGTGGAAGATCTTGGAGTTTCCTTTAAGCTATGTTTTTTAACTCCATGTGTTTTTAATTTTATGTCACTATTTAATAACTAGCTGAACTTATCCATTACCAGCCACATGAAAATGTTCACCTCATAGATGTTGTAAAGAGAGGATCCTTCATCAGGCCAGTAACGTTCACATTGCTGTTCACCATCCTCTACTAGAGCAGTCATCATCACGATCACTGTGCAGCCGTTTTCCCATACCATCTACAGTACAGCACACACACACACACACACACACACACCACCCAAAAGCTGTCAAAGGAAAGACTGTACACAGCAGAAAAGTGTTCTACCGGGCCATCTGTTTTTAGTGAGTTAATGGTTATTGAGCAGAACTGTATGAGAGTTAATTGTTAACTACTGAACTGTTACCGACCTGCCAGAAGTCAGCAATGGTGTGTGGCAGGGGACCTTGAGTAGCGATGTAAGCAGGCATGCGTGGGTCATGGTCTATCTGTGAAGGAAAAGGGTAATGGTCTCTGACAAGGCTATTAAACTAACTACTAGGGTGGAAAAATGTAACTTTTTCCACTTAAGAATTTCTGTTTATGTCTTTTGACTCTGTGTCGCACATCAGCAACATTCCCGAGAATGGACTTGGAGCTCAATTCCTTACTATAATGCTGGCGTTGATGTAGTCCTCTCTTGCCGGGTTTGTCTCCGGCTTCAGCTTCACCCGGGAATGGTCATCTGGTCTCACACACACATTAAGCACACATTAGCACAGATTTTTCACAAACTCAATAACACATGCAGTGATTTGTAACAAATTCATCGTGAAGTCGCTGCACTTACTTCACTAACCCTGAATGTTTCTGCAATTATGTAAAATCACATGCATCAAATGTGTCTCCAAAGCCGAAATACACAGGGAAAATTAACTCTTTTTTTAAGCGAAATGCAGACAGCAAAACATCCTCTACATTATTTGCCATTTCCTTACTAACACACAAATCACTCCCACTCATGATGAACTTGTGTTAAGACATCTGGTGTTATGCATGTTATTGCTTAATTATGTTAATTTTCTATATGTATGGAGATTTTTGGGACAACCTGTGGAAGAGAACAGAGTGAAAAGTGAAAAAAAAAAAAAGGTGAAAAAGTGTCTTACAGGGCACAAAGTCAGGGTAGCGGTTTTTGTCCAGGTTGCTCTCGTTTTGGGCGATGGAAACTGAGCTTGGTTCAGCCTGGTATGAGCACAGATCCTCCCACTCCTTTAGCAAACGGTCCTTGTTCTTCAGATGGTCCTCCATGTATGCCTGGAGAGATGTCCAAACAACAAGCGATTTATTTCAATTACCAATTTGTTTATGCTTATTTTGTGAGAACAGCAGCAATATGGCAGTATGCAAACTAATTTCATTTTACAGTCACTGATGCAGAAACCAATTATTGCGTACAGTACGAAATATACAACACAATGCTAAAATTGCATGTACACACAGATTGTAATATGTTTGTATTTTGTTTACAAGCTTAAGTTGTTTTTACCAGTATCATGTGTCCAGTAGAGATGTCCATGTTGGACTGGGCGGGCTCTTCGCTCCATGAGGGTGTACTGCTGTGAGAGCTGGGGCTGTGTTGTGGCCCATCGCTGAACTGAGACGACACACTACTCACTCGAGACGTATCTGTCCCCCTCCGTCCGCCCGGCTCTGGACGGCTGAACGACGACTTGGCTGCCATGTGCTGCCGACAGAGCTCCTAACACATGCGCAAACACACGTGCATACACATAGATTTACATCTAATACATAATTTCACACCTTTTCTAACAGATTTCACTGTAGATACTGAATAATTAATTGTAGATACTGAATAATGTGCTTTAAGATGAATATGTGAATAATAAACTAGGCATCTAAGGATTTTCTTAAGAGAAAAAACCTGCCTGGGTTCTTCAGAGGGTGAAACTTAATATTCAAAATTACAACATACATATTCTCGAATACACACACACAATCAATTCTTATCAAATTCCCACCTGGTAATCAAAATGGGTCTCTGTGCCAGCCTCGGGGCCGAGGCCCAGCTTCCCTGACTCCAGCTGACGAGCATGATGACGCAGACAAGCAATGGCTAAAGCAACCAACACCACCACACACACGCACGCCATGGCCACCACGGTGAGGACAACGCCACGTGAGCCATCGTTGATCCGCGTGGCCTGGGGAAGCCCTCGTCCGTCGCTCCTCTGGAAAACAGGAATGAAACAGAGAGAGGGAAACAGTGATGAAGAGAGGATGAGCAAAAGGCACACTGAGAAGCTAATAATCATCAATTAAACTCATCTTTAACTTTAGTGTCAACATTAAATTCATCTGCGGAGCTGCATCTGTGTGTGCCGTATTGTGCGGCACGATTCAACGATGAAGTAGCAGTTGAGAAGAAACATACGGAATGAAGAAAAGGCTATTTGTTTCAACAGCCGTTCGCGCTCAACTTGAAATGAAGCGATTATTCACCGACATGCCAGGAAGTCAAAGGCCTAGTGGAACATGTCTGGGACAGCAGTGCAGGAGAGGAGCGGGCACGAGAGAGGGTGTGTTTGTGTGGTCCCTCTGGCACACTTAACACGGCATCGCCCCCACACTCGCGCACTACGGCTCTTTTGTCTCTCTCTTTGTTTGTGTAAACAAGCTGGATGTCAGTGCCATCATCAGCGACTAATTACTCAAGCAATGCACACACACACACACACACACACACAAACACAAACACAGAGCCACGTGCCAGGCCTCCTCAACTCAATAATTAGAAAGAATTACTTGCCCCCTCCTCTTTTTTCATAATTAACAAGTAAACAAATAAGCAAGCCCCTCCTACTAGGGTTAATTATCCTAAGATCGCTTACACTCACTTATTTACTCTCTCTGTCACTCTGCTTTCCTTTAATTATGTTACTTCTTTACAAGAATGAAAAGAAAAGGGCAGAAAATGAGAAAGGGAGGGAAAAGCGGTTTGGGCCCCGAGCCTCCAAACCTGCCTGTTGATGTTGCCATGGCGTTTCTGAGCCTCGGCAGGGGAGAACAGGCCCCGGTGCTGCCATGGCAACAGGAGAAAGCTCAGAGTAATCAACGGCCATCAGCAGGAAAGAGAGAGAGAGAGGGAGAGAGAGAGAGAGAGAGAGAGAAATAGAAAAATAAAGCAAGTATGAGAGAGACAGGAAAAGAGCGGGAAGATGTGAGTGGAAGAAGAATGGAGAATAAACTTTATATAGAAAATAAAAATCGAGAAAATTATAACCACACTTTTGAACGTTCAGCTCAATTTCTTTTTAGTAGTATGCAGTTACTGAAGCATATAAAAAGTATGCATCATTCTTCTATACTTATTTGTAAATCTCTAAAGATATTTATCTTTTCTTCTCCGCTGTCTATAAAATAAATGTAATAATTTTGTATCATATATATTTCTATATATATCTATATTAAGCAACATTGTAGTGGACAATTTAAGTGAAAAATTAAAATCGATCTGAAATTAAACATTGTACACAAATAATAGGAACTCTGTACATTTACTGTACACTCTCTGTACATAATTCCATTCTACCTAACTGATAAATTTGAATGATGTGAAACACAAACTTTTAAATCCCAACAATTTTTTTGTAACGGTCACATCTCCACCTAGGCCGATGCTGACGGTATGAAGACCATCGTACTGGCATAAAATTGGAGAGAAAATATCGCATCATGTATGAATTTTTAAATCTGTTTATTTTACATCACTGAGCCTAATGGATTAAACACACACTTATCACTGACTGAATTTAAGTGAATTGAAACTAAAACTGTTCATGGGTGTAAAGCAGCTGTTTTACCGATCTCCCTGCAGACCAACGACACGCTGCTCGCATCCATCCGAAAGCAGAGCGTCACACAGCGGGGCTTAGGGCTGCACTGTTTTAGCAATGGGAGACGAGTGTGAATACATCCTTCTGCTTCACCACGGAAACGCTGAGGCACCCTCTCCTTTCCTCCTTCTAGCATTTCTCAAAATTCACCAACCGATTCGCCCCCTTTTCTTTTCTCAGTCCTCTTCACACGTCTTATTCTCCTCTCATACCTCACATGTTTCTCAGCCCGGTTCTATGTCCCCCTTCATCCCTCCCTGAGTTCGGCCCTTTCTCTTGAAAGAGCTGAAGAATGTTCCGGAGAGTGGATATGGGGTGTGGAAAAGGGGTTAGCGGGGGTAGGCAGCGCGCAACTGGACTGAGGGACAATGGAGAAAGGGGGGAAGGGAGGAGGGAACGGGGTGTGGGGCGCCTCACCTGCTACTCCAGAGAGGCCCTCGAAAGGAAGAGTGACAGGCTTTCAGAATCCAGCGAGGAAAAATGAGCTGGTTCAGGACAGGAGCACAAAGGCCCCCCAGGGTCCGAGAGGGCCAGGCAGAGAAGCGAAGAGGCAGAGAGAGGGAATGACGGAGAGTAGAGAGCAACGGCACAGAGGGGTGAAAGGAGTCAAATCGCAGTCACAGAGGGCAGGATATAGAGGAGGGTAAAAGGGTGTTTAGCGGCTGATTAAACATGATACATGAGAATCTGTCTGTGCCAGAGTTGCACGCTGGCCTGTCATTTGCTCACATATCCTACTTTACTCTCTCAAAAAGATGAAAACAAATGGATGCACATTAAAAAGTTAAAGATGACATAACATCTGTTCCTTGAGAGGTGCAAGAATATTAAGCAGGATCCCAGGACCTTACGACCATCCCCCATAATGCCCCTTGACCTCAAATGTACCCTTTAACCCCTGCCAGATACAGGGCACGCACACATATAGGGTGTGTGTGTGTGTGTGTGTGTGTGAGGGTGGGTGTGTATGTTTTTTGGGTGATTGCAGGGGTTACGTTCACACAGAGCTTCACTATCTGCATCACAATAGACATAGTGGTGCAGAAATCCAGTGTGGGCCTGCATTCAACTCTTACTCAGTGGTTTATTATTGAATCTGAGAAACTTTACTTCACCCTCTTACCAATGCGGCGTTGTTGTCTGTAATAGCTTTCAGGGCATGACTCGTCAAAAGTCGTCAGCGTTCTCTACACCGGGAGTACTCTTCTGAAAATTATATACTCAAAGTAAAAGTTTTTTTAAAAAGACGCACTTGCTTTAGGAAGTGTTATTTTTCTCAAAATAAGAACACAGCATAGCATCTGAAATATGCATGATGTCTCCATACACCCAGGATTTTCTTCTTTTTTTTTTTTACACCTAATCATATAATAACTCTCTATCTATCTATCTATCTATCTATCTATCTATCTGTCTGTCTGTCTGTCTGTCTGTCTGTCTGTCCAGTTTGTTCATGTTCTAACTCACATTACGAACGCACAGAGCCAATCTCAACTCACATACATGACTAACACGGAGTGAAGCTGGGATAATAACTGATAACAAATGATAACCAATGTACTAATTGTTAAATGAAAGCCACAAAAAAATTATCCAGCAAACTCCGGTGTACCTGCAACAGCTACGAGCACATTACATCATCTCACTCATGCAGGCTGCTCTGTCTGGTTACCACAGCAACCAATCCACCTGACATCACCGTTCGAGATGGAGGACGAGTGCTTAACACCAGCGTTTCATTTCAAATGGGTAAACACACCCATACACAGGACGCACACACACACACACACACACACACACACCGGACACACAAAGCGTGACAGTGTCTGTCACATTATGTTGACGCCATATGGAAGACTCAGTTTATGTAATATTTGGCTTAATTTAAATTATATTTTGGTTTATTTTCTATAATAAAATGTAATGCTCTCTCAAAACATATTACAACCTTGTATCAAAGCTATACATAATTCATTTATGTTATTGATTTCAAATATATAATTTTGTAACAAAAAAAAGATACTATTAAATATCTTTTACATATATTAAATATTAAATATCTACATATATAAATTTTTGTTATACTATCCAAGGACAATCCATACACTAAAATACACACAAATATATACAAGTCATTAATCAATAGTTCATAAAGGTGTGGTTCAGCCTCTAATTAGTGGTATAAATCAAGGAGGAGTGGAGTTTGTGCTTCTTAATAATTTATGACTTAAATCTATGACCAGGTCTAAGCCCTTTACATTACACTTTAACAATTAAGCATTCCCACAGAGGCTTTGTAAAAAAAAAATTCAGAGCCTGAATTCCCAATTTGTGTTGTTCATATAATAAAATAATTAACACTGGTTGTGGATACAAAAAGTAACAATTTTCCTTTGATATACTTGGCAGGTAGTTTTTTTAATTTACCGCTTAATTACAGTTTTTCATCACATTAATAATTTCCTTTCTTTTTTATATGAAACTCAAAGCATTTCTTTAGTAGATCAAAGTGATACAATTTACACCAAGAGCAGATTATTGTGATAATAGGTAAAAAAAAAAAAAAAAAAACTTTAAGCTTCAAAAACAAATCAGAACAACTAAAGAAATCAAAAACATAAAAAAGGATTATAACAATCACAGTACTATGAAATAAACTACTACATACAAACCCTATATTCTTAATTTTTTCTTTAATTAAGAATCTACATAGGGCCTACCTGAGCCTGAATCCTCAGTGGTGGAGGATACTCGTTGTGAACACACACTTATGAGTGTGTTAGAGTTTGTTAGAGCCTTTCTGCAGCAAGCCAGCATAAAGCTCGACTGGGAAAAACGCGAGGAGGGACGACGCTTCTTCTGCATCCTGAACACAGCACTGCAGCTTACATTCACAACCAGGCATGGAGTCAAAGGTCACAGAGTGGAGAAGTTATACACGAAGAGACCTGTCCTTGTGTGTAAGGTTTAAAGACGATGAGGGACCGTGCGCGCGGGACGACTAGCAGAGAAAGGAAGGGAATTAGTGGGATGAAAAAAAAAAGGAGGGAAGCATACATGCGTCCCTGAGCTGTGTCCGTCCCATATGAAGCTGAAGGCCCCGTAACCTCCCACCTCCATTCAACCTCAACTACTTATGTCACATCAAACAGGGTTGCCAGGGCAACTGCTCCACGTGTTACTGATGGGCTGGGGACAGAGGGGGGTTGACACAGAGATGCCCCGGATAGAACAGGCTCAAATAAGAAAGGAAATTTGGT
>JAOVVB010000049.1:20122828-20137283 GCA_028570985.1 Heterobranchus longifilis
ATACTTTCGCACACACACACATACTATATATAAATAAAGCGTTTATGGTATTGGGAATGTGATTTGAATTTGCTTGTGTTGCTTTCCCAGCTGCAAGAGAATTCACAGTAACATGGCTCCCAGATTAGTAAGCTATTATTATCCTCCTTGATATTTCCACCCCCCAGCACTGTGGAGAATTCTCATCTCCTAAAATACTCTTATCTCTCAGTGTGTGTACATGTGGGTTGGGTGGTGGTGGGGCTGAGTGAGTGTGTTTGAGTGTGTGTGTGTGTGTGTGTGTGTGTGTGGCAGGGTGAGTATGTTGCACTCAAGGGACTGTAGGCGTTAGAGAATCACTGCCCTATATTACCAATAATGATTCACTAGAACCGTTTGCAGGCTGGTAAAAGCAGATGCTATTCGTAGGCATTGCTCAAGCAGAATGGATCTCCACATTATAAGGAAAACTTATAAGGAAAAGAGGAAGAACATAGACTAACACACACATACACCTATGTGTAGTGATGAAAGAAAACAAAAACGCCTATGACACCTGTTATTAAGCATTAACATGGCATTATAGTTCAATCATGTCTCTCTAGCACAGCAGGCAATTGAGTGATCAGCCAGTGAATAGTGATAATCATGCCATGACACCAGCATCTGTCATTGAAATATTATCAGACATAATCAGCATACCAACCGGGATATGCGTGCAACCAGACATGTGCTTCAGAATGTATGCCTAGTCTTTTCAAAGAGGTCAGGGACAATTTTAAAAACCAATGTGATTCCACTTTGGACAAATGCCATATCCTCATTGACCCCTTACATTGCTTATTCATGGTAAGATTACACCAGGCATTCTTTCTCTCTCTCTCTCTCTCTCTCTCTCTTTTATTAAGTGGCCCTCTGTAAATGGAAACAACTGCATTTGGGATGAACGTCTGCAGGGGGAAGGGGTGGTCAATAAGGCTAAAAATATCTTATCATGATACTTCATAAAAATAAACTTGCACAAAAAACATGTAAGCACACAGAACAAAAATACACTTCTACCTTTTAATAGGTGCTTGTTACTGTGAGTAATGATTCAGTGAGTCGGTGCATCTATTATTGTGCATTAAGTTTTATGCCGCAGTGCCGTTGAATGCTTGGTTCTGATTGTTAAGAAGGTGCTCCCTGTATCTCTGACAATAGTGCAGAGGTTTTATTAATGTGTTTATTCCAATATTTATCATTTCTATAGAAATAAAGGATTCACATGCACATATGCTTCATATAAATTAAAAATCCCAACAAATCCCAACAATGCCACCACCATCTGTGGCTAGGATTGACACTAGCGCGATCGTGGGCATCTCTGAGTTCATGTACGTGAAAGAGTGAAGGGAGCTTTTTTCTCTATGTATGTTCTGCTGCCATGTGACCCTGTGACACAGCATGGGCAGCGGTCTGCAGAGATGCAATTAGCTGCCTTCACATTTGTCAGAGGAAGCATGTGTTACCCTTTAACCTTTCCAGCTGGTAGCTGTCTTGTGATGGGGTGGGAGGGAATTGGTGGGTGATCAAATTGAGTGGTTCTATGGACAGAATGACTTTATAACAGCTATCACTCACTAGCTAACTAACTGCCAAAAAGAATCCAAAGTTTGCCATTCTTTATTAAATAAAAATGAATGTACTGTAATCTGTGACAGATTTTGGTAATGTAACAGTAATGTGTTTTGTTGCTATTGTCATGTGTTGGTATTTATATAAAAAGATACAAATGCTTGTTAAACCTCAGAAGTGAGCACATTTGAAGGTCACTGAGCTTGAATTGTATTCTTCTGCAGACTTCAAGAGGAGATCCATCAGAAAGAAGAGGCTGAGAATAACCTCTCTGCTTTCAGAGCTGTAAGTCCACACATTATTCTATAACAAGATCAAAGGTGCATCTATCAAAATGTATTTCTTTAAATGAGTCATTTTACAGCACTTTAGTTGAATCTGAGCCTAATCCATGTGTACAGGATGTTGATGCCGCCACTCTTGCCAGGCTGGACCTGGAGCGACGCATTGAGAGCCTACACGAGGAGATTGCCTTCCTCAAGAGGATCCATGAGGAGGTTTGTGCGCTTTCCAGACCATTCACTAAGTCACATATCAATCGTGTCTTGGTCAGTCACAAATGTCACACAGCCGTTAGTAGACTATAAACATTCCTGATCTGTTCTATTTCTGCCCACATGTCAATCACTTAGTATATAAAAGGAACGAATTGTACACATACTTCCACCCGCCCACACATGCCAAATCTCCAAAGGTTAGAGCCTTTCATGCTCCTTTCCTTTTCTGTCTGACATTTAAGGGTAAAACATTAGCCTGGTGTGTGTGTGTACTGTATGTGTGTGTGCGCGTGTGTGCTATGACAGGGAGGGGGCAGTGCAATGCAAAGGAACAGATGTAGTTCTATAATTAAACTCCAAGAAAGAGAGCTTCACATGCAACTGTGATACAGAACAGAAAAAAAAAAAACTTTGTACTTTGATAGTACTAGTTTATGAAAATCTTTAGCTTTACAGACTTATTCTTTTATACACAGTGTACTTAAAAAAAAAAAAAAAGTAATAAAACTTTTCACTGTTCTTGTGTAAAATCATTCCACAGAGAATTTCCTCATTAGTCAGGGTTTTAAGCAAGACTCTCTGTAGAAAGTGAAACTTTTCTTTACATTGCTTATAGATATGTTGATTTTTATATTGATTACTTTACAGGGTTTATATAGTGCAAAAATTTTACAAAAATGCACCGTCAAGGTTAAATCTAGAACTTAAGAGTTCAAAGTAGAATCATTCTGAGGAGCTTGGAGCACTGAACCCTTGGAAGAACCCTTGAAGAACCCACAAAGAGGTCTTTTCTTTTGAAGAGTATATTTTTGTTTATATTTTTATTTCTTTTTTGTCTAAATAGGAAATCCGTGAGTTGCAGAACCAGATGCAGGAGACTCAGGTCCAGATCCAAATGGACATGTCTAAGCCTGACCTTACCGCTGCTTTGAAGGACATCCGCGGCCAGTATGAGGCCATTGCAGCGAAAAACATTTCAGAAGCAGAGGAGTGGTACAAGTCTAAGGTCGGTAATTTGAATACCAACATTGTATAGCGAATAGAACTATCTGCACTCATTAGGGTCTGAGTAAATTAACGAAGGAAAGTCAATTAATTACCTCAATAAATTAATGTGGAAGGACAAGACACTCTTTAGCAATCCCACTGACTGCATCTTATCCCTCCCCTTCCCCAGGTATCAGATCTGAACCAAGCCGTGAGCCAGAACAACGATGCATTAAGAAAGGCCAAGATGGAGATGACAGAGTTCCGCCACCAAATCCAGTCCTACACTTGCGAGATCGATTCCCTCAAGGGCACTGTAAGCCACGCTTAATCTCATATTTTAATTTAATCTTCTTCATAAAGCGTACAAGAACAATTACCAGCACCCATGTCAATGTAAACATGAGCTCAGCCTCAGTACACCTGGGTAGTTATTAGCTCGTCTTTATTATATTTGCTCGGGAGCTTAGTGGGTATTTACACACTTGAATCAACTGAGAGATTCTGAAGATTAACATTTTGTATCTACAGAACTACAGAAAGATTTACTCTGTATAATTCTAATATGTGTCTAGAATGAGTCTCTGATGAGGCAGATGAGAGAGATGGAAGAAAGGTCGGGCCGCGAGGCTGGCGGTTACCAGGACACCATTGCTCGACTGGAGGCTGAGATTGCCAAAATGAAAGATGACATGGCTCGTCACCTTCGCGAGTACCAGGAACTTCTTAATGTCAAGATGGCCCTGGATGTGGAGATCGCCACATACAGAAAGCTGCTGGAGGGAGAGGAGAGCAGGTGAGATAGTGAAGAAAAGCATTCTTGTCGGTTGTTAAAATAATATTTTGTACAGACTGATTAGAAAGACGTATTTTATTCGATTGTTTCTGTACAACTTATTATTGAGCAAGACAGTTCAATCTTATATGTTGTTTTTGACTTTTCAGGATCTCTCTGCCTCCGCAGACGTATTCCGCTTTGAGCTTCAGAGGTGAGGCGTTTATATGTAGATAGACTATATATTTACATTCTACAGTCAACAGAACTCTTTAAATTCTCCACCAGGGGGAGCAAAACACTACTTTTTTTTTTCAATTTTATACCCATAATAAAGGACGCACAATAGCATCTATGTCTTATAAGGCCGAAGATAAGCCTGTTGAACAGTTATGAAGCAGGAAACTATGATTATAATACACAATCTTGTGAAACGATGCCTTATAAATAATGCCTAGAATCTTGTTATGAAGATGTTTCATTATGTACAGTAATAAATCCTGGATACAGGATTCATAGGAAGCATTAACCCATTACACTTATTGTTGTGATGGAAACAGAAAAACGCATTAAAAAGGGATGTTACCATTCAGTACAGAAAATTAAATTATGTAGTTCAACAATGTAATCTTATGGTGGTTATGTATGTTACAGAGACGAGCCCAGAGCAGTTCTCACAGCCACGTTCCTCTGAGGTCCACTCCAAGAAAACAGTTTTGATCAAGACCATCGAGACCCGTGATGGAGAGGTGACAGACACACACACACACACACGTCACTCTAAGATGTTAGTCACCTTTTCATCGCTTTGATTGTAGATGCATACAAGTTGCTGCTGTTCTATTCCTGAAATCATCAGCTGTCATATTTTTTTTTTTATTCAATTCTAGTCTAAAATGTCTCGTGAGGCAATGAGTGCCATGAGCGCTCAGTGTGTAAGTTTAGCAGCAACTCCATTTTGTCTCCGTTCTCACACCTCCTTCACACTTCCTAACGTTGCCTTAGAGAATCCAACCCCTTTATTTTAAATGTCACTGAACTCAACAAATTCCTCTGAGGCACCGTAAGCCTGCAGCATCATTAAAATCCACTCAATACTCATAAACATTGATCTTCCCGTAGTGCAGAGGAGAGTTACTGCTTAAAAACTCAGTTCCCCATGCACAATTTATCATTAGATTTTTAAAAATTTGCACTGGCCTTATTATTATCTGAGAAACATTTGACACACACTTTGTCTTGAATTCATCTTACACCACCTTGTGTCTGTTCCAGCACTTTATTTATTTTACACGTCTTCTAAATCTTTCACGGAAAATTGTATGCCTTGTCAAGTTCACCTTTTACTGATCTCTTCTTGTCTTCTCTTGAAGGTTGTCAGTGAATCCACACAGCACCAGCAGGACGTCCTGTAAGAAAAGAGAAGAAAGGCACGATGCAAAGAAATCAGCAGTAGAATTTGCTCCAATTTAAAACAAAACATTTCCAAGCCATACAGGCCACTTTTTCTTTCTTTTTTTTTTTTTATACCTTTAGTGATGCTATGACCCACAATTCCAGGCAGCTATGGAGGAATAAAAGAGAAAGTGTGCAAAGGCCAAAAGATTATGAATGAAGATTTAACTGTGGTAGTCATTTGTTAAAAAGAATGTCAATATTCAACTGCTTAAACTCTGAATTTTGTATGGAAGTGTATCTGTGTGCTTGTGAGTAAGTGGGTTACATCTGCATCATGATTTATCGCATACCACCATATGAGGCCTGTTAAATGATTTTGTGGTTTCATTAAAGAGAAACTTGAAACACAATCATTTGAAGTGCTGCATAATTTGATCACATAAATGTCAATGACTTAGCAACTTGAGATAATGTTAATGATTCACAGATATGGGAATAGGAACTACAATACAAACCTGTTAAATAAACAACTGTTTGTTAGGATTATATAAAGGGAAAAACATTAAAAGAACATATTTCCTCTGTGCCTATCAGATTTCATAAACTGGTGGTTACTGACAGCCTAATGCACCACAGGTTGTCAATCTTAGAAAGAATGTAGAATTTTAGCAGAATTTCAGCAAATAGGAGACTTTAGCTTGAAGGCAAAAATGAAACGAGTAGATGCAGGTGCGCGTCTGCATTAATGGAATAGAACCCTGCGTACACACCTGTCCTTTGCAGATGAGATTAAAGACCATAACACACACACACATACAGACAGGTGACAAATAATAGGACACACAAACAAAGTGCAGTAATAAGGTTATGAACCAACACATGCCAGTAGTAAAGTCTCAATGTACCTTAGCATAAATTTGTGCAATGATTTAAACATGACTCCAAAAACTTCCCTAGCTGTTGAACTGGGTTGAGATGTGACAACTGTAAAGACCACAGCATAAAGTATAATACATACCTCATTTAGGTGGAGTGGTAGCTCAGGCGGCTAAGACTCTAGGTTGTTGGTTTAGGGATCTGAGGATCTGGGTTTGAGCCCTGCCGTTGGTGGGTTGCCACGCCCCATACTACCCAGCCACTGCATGCAGTACCGGTCCCAAGCCCGGATAAAAGGGGAGGGTCGAGTCGATAAGGGTGTCTGGTGCCAAGTTTCTGTTCGGATTGATGGCGACCCCTCGACAGGAGCAGGTGAAAGACTAACGACAATTTTCAACCTCATCAAACCATACCCTTACTACAGTAAGGTCTTGAAAATTATGAATGGGGGTGGAGCCATCCAGGAAGAGGCCTCTCTCATCAATAAATGTTTCAGGATAAAAGTGTTCAGTCAGAAGATCTTTGTACAAGTGGATTCAAACCATGTCAGCAAAATGCCTCGCATAGCATTAAGGCGCTACTCATTTATTCAGATTTTTCCCTTGAAGCAGCTCATCTTCTCTTTCCACACTTACACAAACACAGGTTGCCCCTGAGCTTCTTTTTAATAACATTATTTTTCATTTCAGCAGCCAAATGTCAGCTCAATATACCAGGAAAAAGTGTGCTTTTGTGGAATCTCTTCCACTGTGACCTTTCCTATTCACTGCTCATAATCAGCTCTCCTTATTCCTCATCCACTTAAAATATGAATCAAGCTTCACTGCTCTGATCAGATCTCAGTCTCAGCATCCCATCAGAGTATTATGGGACACAATGTAGACTCAAAAAAAAAAAAAACAGCAAAAATGGCTAAGAATATTCAGCAGCTTGGTGTCAACACGCCATAATTGTGAAAATACACACTCTCAAGATACTCTCACACAATATCAGACTACAAGTCCATGTATCCAGCTGCAAGCGCTGTTCCAGTAGGAGCAGGTGCTAATGCCCTCTCTATCACTTTCAAATCTAGCAGTCTAGACACTTCCTCCAGAGAGTACTAGCACATTTGCAACAGGATCCCAAACACTGGGTTGTAAACTGAGAGTTAATAATCATTCTAAAACTGGTTAGTGTTTCTCTCATCAGCAGTCTGGACCACCTCAAAAAAAATACACATGCACAAATACAAATACATCAAAGGGAAGCTTTGAAGAGCTTTTGATGGAATTTAGCAGGAGCTGGTTATTTTAAAAAGGAAAAGCAGAAAGACAGCGACATTTAGTGTTCCCTCAAGTGCAACACACCGGCTGAAACGCCTAAATTTTAGTGCAAAAGTGGAGCTTTGCACTCCATGTTTTGACAGACAACATGATTCACCAGAGTATTGGGATGCTGGTAGTCCATAATATTAGAGATTTCTCTGGCATTTACAGAGCTTACAGTATCGCAGTTCTTTTCCCAGTCAGCAGATATTTTATTTATGGCTGCTGAAATCCTAATAAAACGAAAGCAGTTCAACCAAGACAGCGATTGTATACCTAGATACACTAAGTGTATACCCAGAACAAAATAAGTGTAACTGAGAAAAATTACAATTGAATAATGTTTTCAATTTGAACAATTTTTTACATATGACAGAAAATTTACTTTACCCTGTCAAGCAGAAAGCTGACAACTCAAGTAGTAACACAATATCTAACTATATTTGCTGCCCTAGCATGATCTGATTTTGTATGCTTCCTCAATGCAAATTAATTCAGAGAAATACAACTTTCATTTCCACAGAAAAATTGATTTGCATCCCAGCTCTGCATGAGAACGTTATGGCTGATGCATGGGCTGAAGTCAGCAGCATTCATAATGGGAATGGGATATCTCTAAATTCATTCTGCTGTCAAGAGCAAAAATAGCACACACGTAAAAAGGTCTTTAGAAGCACTTTATCATATTTACGTTTGTACAAACACATGCAATAATAATAATAATAATAATAATAATAATAATAATAATAATCATAATTAACATGGGCTCCTCGTTTCCTGTGGACACACTTCATAAGACAGTCATTTTTACACAACAAAAATGTTGAAATATGAACAGACCCAGCAGACACATGATGACACTGAATCAGCATTCAGATGTAATTAAGTATTAATCAGAGAAAAAACACACAAACCATGTCACTAGTGGTATAATATGTACAAATATGTTCAGCATTCAACTAAATGTACAAAATGTCCAGCAGCAACAGACGCTGCTGGGGTAAAAGACAGTAAACAGAGTGAGGCTGAGTGTTTCAGTTCTTTCCAGTTTTGTGATCAGACAGGATGTAAACAAATCTTGAAGACAAATCGTCATGTTGCCCTCCTTTTCCACACTCTTCATACATACACATGCACACAAACATACCCAGACCCACTCTCTCTCACAAATCCACACACACACACACACACACACACACATATATATATATATATATAATCCCTGTTTAATGTGGCTGGTCCACTATTAGTCTTCACTCTAGTTCCATCAATACCTTAGTCTCATTGAAAAACCTTTACAGTAGACAAGGACACTTTAAATCTTCTGTACATAAACTCCTGTAGTGTTCACAGTGTTACCTGCATCATTAGGGTAATCCGGTAATGCCTTATCCCCTGCAGGTCTAATGGTAGTCACTACACCAAGCTTTAACTAAGCCATATGGGACATAATGAGGGCTAAATTCAGTCTTAATTAGACACTGAATAACGATGCCTTATTTACCCAACATCACCTGACTGAGATAAACATACACCAGTTAGTAGACATGCTTGGCAGTACTATAGGTTTCAGTAAAGTCCATCTAAGAGCCATTCTTTGCAAGTGTGCACAGAATCAGGCCATTAGTCCTGACAAATGAAGCTCACAGTTTTCTGCTGCTGTAAAATGTACCGATGGTCTCATCTGTACTGTAAACAATGTTCCGTGAATAGAGCGCGCCTCCGTACCTGGGAATATTTCTCTCCCGCGAGGAAGAATTATAAAGTCTGCTGCTGTTGAACACACTGTATGGACATAAAAGTGTATGATTTATGATTTATGTGGATGGGAAGGCTTCAGAGCCTTGCTGTATTCGGGCCATTGCTCAGTCGGAATAATGTCCCCTTTTTACACGAGTGTCACAGTAATGTTCCCACTCTGCTCACTAAGGGACAATGTACAGTCAAATCTTACCACACACACGCACGCATGCATACATACCCTCAGCAGCACAGAATTTCAATCTAAAAAAAAGAGAAACTATTTCCAATCAGAGCACTGATGAATACGGCTGTCTGAAAAAATGTTAAAAAAAAATCTCAACAGAGCAGAGCAATGGCATGTGGGTCCTCTGTATAAATATTTCTTCTCCTTTCAGACTCTGAACTCAGGACTGCACAGGAGAAGGACTGGTTGGAACAACGCCACTGAACACAAGGGGGCAGGATCACACTCTCACTGCAGGTCCTGTATGGGCGGTTAGAGGGACCTGAGAGCCGCAGTCATAGTCTATATCCACTGTGTGAGAGCTGCTGATCAGTCTGCCATGAGAGTAGCCTCGTCTGTCCACGTGTCTGTCCCGGAAATGCTGAATATAGCTCTGGATGAGAGGAGACATAAGAATAAGACAGCTATTTATAAAGAGGGAAGGTCTACAAGTGGACATATGGATGAAAATATTATTTAGAAACAAGTTTTTCATAAGACGTGATGATGCATTGCAGTGGGAAAATGAAATTATTGGTATTGTTGCAGTTAGAAACAGCAACAGCAATGCCAATGATGCAGTAAAATGCGGTGAATATACTGTAAGGACATAAAGGACAAGAATAAATTGGAGAATAAGGGATGAAATCAAAACAGAGTTTACCGGCGAGAGTACGTCTCCATCATAGCGGCGCGTGGGGTTGGGTTTCCTGCGGTACGTTGGGTCCTGATGCTGGGATTTTGCAGGCGGGTTAGTGGTGTGAGGATTAGACTGGGGCGGATGGTGGTACTTTTGCTTTTGCTTATGCTGCTGTTGTTGCTGCTGTTGCTGTGGAGGTTTTTGTTGTTGCTGTTTCTTCTTTTTTTTCCTGCTCTCCCTTCTCTCCTCTTTCTGGCGAATCTTCATCAGCTGTAGCCGCCTCTGCTGGTGACTGATGAACACTTTATAGACAAGAAGGGAAAAGGAGAGGGAGAGAGGGAAGGAGAGAAACCGATAGAGAAAGATTTAAACGAGGAAGAGGAAAGTAATTCATTCCTACACAAAATGAGGAAGAACAGAGTACTGGTCATAGTGAAATGTGGAGTGGAGCGAGAGAGAGAGAGAGAGAGAGAGAGAGAGGTAAGAGGCAAACTGATTCAGAAAAACAGCTTACTCGTTTTCCACACCAGTTCATACCGTCCATCACACAGGCACATAAAAAAAAAGACGTTTTCCCACTCATTCATTTCAGTTTTGCTGAAAAGTAAAGACACTAAGCTGCATGTACGAGTCGGATTTCTCTCCCACTGATCCGCCACCGCGATGCCAAACAAACGGCTGAGTGTTTTGACACTTTCTGCTTCTTCACAGACCCAAATCAGCATTCACATTCTGTTCCTTGTCACTAATAGAGGCGGCGGAATTATTTTTGTCCTTTCACTCACTCTGTTGTGCCTCGACAGATATGGGCCCCATCTGTCAGAGAATTCACATAATGAGCTCCCTCTTTCGAACACGCATGCACACGTACACAGACACAATCCTCCTAGTCCATGCTCATATTCTCCCCCTTCTAGATCAATGCCCCTTTTCCCTCCCCCATACACAGGGGCCCCAGCTTGTCACTATGGCAACATCCCCAGCACCACTGAAGCATCCTCCCCTCACACACACATACACACACACACACACACACACACACACACACACACACTATAGTTCTGGGGTCATGTGAGTCAATATGCATTTTATTTTAACATGCCTGCTTTCTCACAAAGACGGGCTACAGAAACCTTATTTAATACTCAGCAAGAGAAGTCATATTTGTTTAATCTCACACAGCACATTAAGCTCTTGTTCTTGTACGCATCGTTTGTACTGATCATCCAACAATTGTGTAGCACATAATCCACCGACTAAAAAAAGCCTCACACTGTACCACATGCTTCACATCACAACCCTCCCACCAAGTAACACTCTGTTTGTTGCTGTAGTGATTTCCTTTGGAACGTCTCCAACACCACCAGTGCACATACTGGTGTAAAATGTAGTTTATTTGCAGATCTCAAAATCCTAGCTCAAACCACAATGCACCTCTCCTGGAACTGCATGTACCATGGGTCCATTAAAAATGTAAAACTGACATCATGTGTCAACACCTTGGCTGTCATCATATAGCACACAACTCACACATACAGTACAATAGTACTACATACCACAATTCCACACATACAATATCAGATTACAAATATACTCTTTGAACTGCTCATTGCTTGTGCTGTTATGCAGTTTTGCATGTGGTGCAGGTTTAACCCTAGGTCTCATGCTGCATGGTGCTGCTATGTTGTGCTGTGGTCCTGAAGGACCTTATGTTAATTCCAGTGTTCCATTGTATACGTAGCCTGTACTAAAGATGTCAAAATGAATTTCACTATTGACTTCACTTACATACAGTACTATATAACACTACCAGTCAAAAGTTTAGACACACCTTCTCCTTTTTATTATTTTCAACATTGTACATTAATCCTGTAAAGTTGGAATTATGTAGGTAACAAAAAAAGTGTTTAAAAAAAACATAACATTATATTTTAGGTTGTCCAAAGTAAATTTATATATTAAAAAACATTTGCTTTAATGACAGCTTGGCACGCCTCTTCAGATCTATGAGGTAATCACCTGGAATGGTTTTTATTTCACAGGTATGCTTTCTTAATATGCTTTAGACCATCAGTGGAAGGATGTTTACAGAGTCAAGATTCCTATTAGTGCTACTACAACTACTGTATAAATCCATATTATGGCAACAAACACTCATCTAAGTAAAGAAAAAAAGAGACAGTCCATCATTACTTTAAGAAATGAAGGTCGGTCAATCCGAAAAACCTCAAAAACTTCCATCAAAAAACCATCAAACGCTATGATAAAACTTGCTCTGATCCAGAGCTACTTCTGCTGCGGAGGATAAATTTATTAGAATGACCAGCCTCAAAAACTGCTGATTTACAGCACCTCAGATTAGAGCCCACATAAAAAAAGCTTCTGCAAAATGTTGTGATAGCAGCAGACATATTCCAACATCCACTTTTCGAAGGAGATTACACGAGATTACAAGTCAGGTCTTCATGATCAAATTGTGGCAAAGAAACCATTACTTTGGAAGATTATTTTTGGAGTGCTGTTTCAGATGACTGGGCCTCCATAACACTCAATCTAAATCCAGCTGATATGATTCGGGATGAGTTGAACTAACGAGTGAAGAAAAATCAGCCAACAACTACTCAACACCTCTGGAAACTCCTTCAAGATTGTGAGAAACCCATTCCAGATGACTATTTAATGAGGCGGACTGTGAGAAAATCAAGAGTATGTAAGGCTTTCATCAAACCAAAAGGAGGCTATTTTAAAGAATTTAAAATATAAAATTTGTTCTGGGGTATTCGACACATTTTTGTGGAAAACATAAGTTCATATTTGTTCTGCCATAATTTCCATGTCTTCGGTATTAATATTCAATGATGAAAACAGTAAAATAAAGTAAAAAATAACAATGATTAAGAAGGTGTGTCCAAACTTTTGACTAGTACTATATATACACTATACCATGCACCAATCAGCCATAACATTATGACCACCTTCCTAATATTGAGTAGGTCCCCTTTTGCCACCAAAACAGCTCTGACTCATCAAGGCATGGTCTCCATTAGACCTCTGAAGATATTCAAATTTAATTTCAAATTTTATTTGTCACATACACAGCCATACACAGTACGATATGCTGTGAAATGCTTATATGACCGCCAGTGACCTTAAAAATAAAAGCTTATTAATAAGAAATAAATACAATAAAAAATACATTTAGCTAGAATAAAATAAAAATAAAAATATTCTGTACAAACAAAAGAAAAATATAGAAATTTTAGTGTAAATAAAGAAAAATGACTGGGGGTGCGCAAATATGCATGAAAGTGTCTGTGGTCTCTGGCGCCAAGCTGTCAGTAGTAGATCTTAGTAGTTGTAGATAAGTTCTCTATGGGCCTCCATAGTTTGGAGCTTGATTGAATCAAGATCTGAAGAATTTGGAAGACATGTCAACACCTCGAACTTGTTGTATTCCTCAAACCATTCTTGAACCATTTTTGCAGTGTGGCACAGAGCATTATCCCTCTGATTTCCATGAAGGCTTGTACTTGGTCAGCAACAATGTTTAGATAGGTGCTACATGTTAAAGTAACATCCACATGAATAGCAAAACCAACGCTTGACTAGCAAGACAAGAGCATCACACCGTCTCCGCCAGCTTGCATTCTTCCTGTGGCGCATCCTGGTGATATTTCTTCCTCAAGGTAAGCAACACTTTACGTACACATGATAAAGAAAATTCATGATTCATCATAATCAGGCCACATTCTTCCATTGCTCTGTGCTCCAATTCTGATGCTCACATGCCCATTGGAGCTGCTTTTGGCAGTAGACACGGGTCAGCATGGGCGCTCTGGTCGGTCTGCGGCTACATTGCCTCTTACGCAACAAACTGCTATGCCCTGTGTGTGCTGACACCTTTCAACCAGGACTAACATTTCCTTTTTTAACTATTTGAGCTACAGTAGTTCTTCTATCGAATTGGACTGTTTGTCAGTGAGCCTCGGCCGCCCCGACCTTGTCACTGGGTCCACTGGTTTTCCTTCCTTTAACCATTTTTGGAGGTCCTGCAGTTTTGAGTAGCTCTGACCCAGTCACTTATAATGTTATGACTGCTGTACATTGCTGAATCCTTTTGGCAAAATAAGCCTGTTGCAGTAAAACATTTGTTACCATTTTTTACCTCATCTACATAATTGAATTGAACTGAATATGAAGAAATGAGGGGTGGCTGAAGACTTTTGCTCAGTACTGAATGTTAACTTATAAATGAATAGTAAAACGTAGGACCTTTAATATTCAAATGTACACAATCCTAAATTAAGTACATTTATACTGAAATGAATTTTTTTCAGGCTTCTTGTACATACAGTGGTGTGAAAAACTATTTGCCCCCTTCCTGATTTCTTGTTCTTTTGCATGTTTGTCACA
>JAOVVB010000049.1:20141582-20157399 GCA_028570985.1 Heterobranchus longifilis
ACTGAGTGGTAGTAGTAGCCTTAATGTGGGGGCCCCCTAGTGACGGGGAGGAATTATCTACGACTAATATTGGGGAGAAAATTGGAAAAAATATATATATATATATATTTTTTTTAAAAGTGTGTATATCAATCAAACAAATGTTTGGGTTATGTTGTCCTATGCCAACAGGGAAATTTTACCAGTTTCAATCATACAAGTTTCCCAAAAAAACATTTATTATATCCTATTATCCTTATATCAGCAAAAAATTTGGAACAAGAACATAGTTATGGGCTTTCCTAAGTTGGCTAACAGTATTAATTTAAAGCACATTTTCCCCCAACCCTAGTCCTCAGGTACCACCTTTCCTGCACTTTATATTACATAGCCTGCTCTAACACACCCATTCCAATTCTAATTAGCCAGGAGCAGGGAAATTACCAAGACCTTGTTAGCCCAAATAGACTGCTATCCCAAATTCGGCACAACCAGATTGAAATCAAATTAGTTTGAATCAGATTGCTATCATGTAGACTGTTAACAGTTAAAGCTGCTTTGCAACAACAACTATTGTGAAAAAGGGCAACATAAATAAACTTTAACTGAATTTAAAAAAAATGATTTTTGCAAATCCAAATCGAGTCCATAGGTGATTTGAAAAATTGGATTCATAAAAGGGTGTCCATTACATCACCCGCAGTGTGACACAGAAATTCAAGTCCATGCGATCATGTAGCGTGGAGATGAATCCATGGGGAAGACAATAGAAGAAATAGAGTCTGAAATGGAGAACCATAGTCCCTGGACGTAGAATGAGGTAAAATATGATGTGACCATTCTTAACTGCCATGTTGTAATCTGTCTGTTGTTATAAGTTTGACATCACACAATACACATGATACAATTATACCCACACCTTCTGCGTTTGTTGCCAGAGCAACCGATGCAGATAGGTGGACAATGTGTCGGCTTTGGGCTTTCAGTCTGAACAGAGCCAAATCTGATCTGATCCCTTTCAAATAAGTGTGGACAGTCAGGTCTAAAGATCAGATCTGTGAAACTAATCGGATTTGCCTACAGCCTGAGTACACCTTAAGTGGAAATGACAGGAAGTACTACAGGACCATGCTATGGTTTAGAGAAACACAAAGTGAGTGATCATAAAGATGATGAATGCTTATTCTGCTATTTGTCACTTCCAACCTCTCCTAGTTCTATTTGGCTCTTTGAAGGAACATTTCAGTCAAGTGATAAAGCTAATGTAATGGTCAGAAAGAAGCACTCGCCATCATCATTATCAAATTCAGAGGATTATTAAGCGAACATCTTGAGGCAAAACATTAACACCCATGAGGCTCAATCTATTCACTGCATAAATTTTTTTTCTGTCTGTGCATAGTGAGTGTGTGTTTCTCCTTCCACACACACTTAATCACCCTATCTTACATAACCAACTGATGTTAAAAGGATTAAAAAAAGCTTCATGGTTTGCAGAAAAACACCACAACCATCTTGTCAACTCAACATGCCATGCCACCTACCAAAGAAGCAATAGATGATGCCAAATAGGCAGCACATGGAGCAGACGACAGAAGGGACAACTTCATAGCGGCGCTCAATCTCCTCGTCACAGCTGAAGAGATCACCGCGTCCACTCTGAGATGGTGGGGCGAGCTTAAAGGCCAGCAGCTGGGTCGTAGAGGTCATGATGATCACGTGGGGGATCTTATGGTGGGCAAAGCTGAAGAGGGCAGGAACAGTGGGGTCAGGTTGGTCAGAAAAGGTCAAAAGAAATTTCCCATTCAAGAAGTTTTACCTGGAAAAAGACAGAAATTATGTTAAAAATAACAGCAATATTTATTAAATATATGTTCCAATTTCATTAGGAAATCTCATGTTAAAATAAAGCCTTCTGATTCATTACATTATCCAACACACAAGTGCCTCTTTTTATGCTGTCATAGTGCTTTACAGCTTCTTAGAGAAAGAACTTGTTACATAATGTGACATGCAAGTTAAGATCTGTCCCTAGATCTGCACCCTTTTCCAGAGATGCCCAATTTATGTTCCAACTTTCCAGATTTTTTTGTTTCCAAGCTGACACGGCATCTCACACCATTAGATTTACATGTTACTGATCACATCGATGATCATATCCATAAGCTGCTCAAACTAGACAAGGCCAGACCAGACAAAGTTTATTACCAGCAAACACAGTAAATATGTATATTGCATTAAGGTAGTGATTGTTGTTAAGTACAGAACACATCTGGGGTGTACTTCTTCCCCATGACTAGCATTTCTATGATGTGCACCAGATCCACCGCAACCTTGAACAGTATAAAAATGCTGCTAAAGATGAATATGAATAGAGCATGTAGAGGATAACACCATGGTGATGCACTGGGTTTGAAAGCTTCCATTCGACACCTATAGGTGATTGCTTTTGTATTAGAGCTGCAAGACATGGACTAAAATAGCATTGCTATTATAAAGCTACACACCGCAAGTGCAATATACATGGCTATTTAATGAAACGCACTGTGCACAAACTGATGTGTTAACTTCACTTATTTTTTTGGGATCACAAAAAAAACATCTGGAAGTTCTGCGAGTATAGAGTGTTCAGAGATCACAATAAAAATCAAGATTTATTTGAGTGCCGTTCGTATCCACATACTGACGGGAGCATGGTTATGGCTATGCCAATATGGTAGTAATAAAAACTAATATCATGCAGCCCTGCTTTTCATTTCTGAAATTCTAGTACAGTACACAAAGAAACTTATCAACATCACAATATTTCCTGAAATGTACCAACCAATAAAAGCAAACCCCTTAATTTTAGTCTTCTAAGATTCTATGCTTCTAAACTTTCTAACCAATAAATCTTATTTTGTTAGGTTCGGCAATCACATGTCAGCCTGAACACTGGCATTTCGTGGGGGTTGAGTGCACTGCTCTACACCCCAGTGGACCTGTGCATAACTCCAACATCATCATCATCATCAAGTATGCAGATGATACCACAGTGGTAGGTCAACAATGATGATTCAGCCTACAAAGAGGAGATCCAGTGACTAGCAGCATGGTTTTCTGCCTGCAACTTCATCCTTAATGTCCACATCTTGGCACCATAACACCTCATTTCTGGTTGGGAATGTGAATTAACTTTTGCTCCCAAAAAGACTGAAAAAAATTCACGTGCACCTTGTTAATGTTTCACAAAAACTAAAATCCATTTGCACTTCAGACACTAAGTCTGAAGTGCATTCGACAAATGACTCTTTCCCAAAGTGACCTAAAAGCATACAGAACTATTTAAAGCTTGTAATAACTAGAGAAAGTAAAACATGAGTGAACTGTTATGCATAATGCATTATCTAAACTGAAAACCAACATTACACATTTACTGAAGATGCCCTAAACCCTACAACATTTACTCTGCAAACACATCTTTATCTATGAAGATTTAAGATCTTGTCGCGTTAACATGTGGTAGAACATCCTCTTGCGAAGACAGCGAGCATAGACAACCTTGAGTGTGTTTGCGTTTCGGGGAATGTATTTAGGAGTGGTGTCATATTGATCTGTGGGAGCATGGGCTTCAGTGTATAGATCTGTCACATCAATTTTGCAGTGTGTGTGTGTGTGTGTGTGTGTGTGTGTGTGTGTGTGTGTGTGTGTGTGTGTGTGTGCGAATGTAAGGGAGAGCCCTTGTGTGCTAGCTCTACTGATATAGGAGTTTAGGAAATGCATGTTCTCAATAAGGACACAAACACGCACACACATAAATGCACTGTTGTGTGAGAAATATACCACGCCTAAAAGGACAGTTATGTTCACTCTAATGGATGCTGTTTCTCTCACTGACAAGACAGAGCTGTTGCAGTGTGACTTGAAATACCCTGAAAGTAAGAGATATAAGAGAAAATAAGATTCTAGGATTAGGCTCTTTGAGATGTCCTTCTTTGATCTGGATCACAAAGTGTCTAAAGGCATGATTCATGCAAAAAAAAAAAGAAAAGAAAGACAGACTGCACAAAAAAAGAAAAGAAAGAAAAGAAAGCTCACACAACCATCAAAAGTCTTCATGTCCAAGAAAATCATACAGGTGACAGAAGCACAAGAATAACCTAAGGGGAAAACGGCCCTTTTAAGAATTCTGTCTTCGTTGCTCCATCAGTGAACTGGCTGTGAACTGCAGCTGCTTTAGTCGTGTGTATTTTTTAAATGAGCAAACTCACATCTAATTTCTTGTGTGATAACGGAAAAAAAAAATAGAAGCATTACATTTACCCGGTTTTGTGTCAGGTTTATCTAGCATAATTATACTTATGAGTCAACAGTGCAATTATGCTTTACAAATATGAAGGATAAAATTAGTCAACGTGGTGGATTTTGTTCTCTGAGGACATCATTAGGACTAGAATATATTAATCCGATACACTTTTTGGGAAGGATGCTTACCAAATGTCTAAATGCTGTGGAAAAAGAAGCAGGAACGTTTAAAAGTAATTAAGTGGTTACTATACAAGTACTAAATATAACTTTCATGACTGTACACATATAATAGATGACTCTGGGGTAACATGAAAACATCAAATAAACCAAAAGTTGTAGCATAACCATAATAAGTCTTACTTCCTGTCTGTTGTCATAACAACTGCAGCATTATGGGATGCCTTCAGTTATACTGCACTTAGAAAAGGAGAGAAAGGCCCGCCACCATGGCAACAGGTCTAGAACCAATCAGTGCTTTAGCTCACCTTGTGTTTCTCTTTTCTTTTTTTATGATCAGCGCTTACCCCTCCCACACTTTCCAACACTCAAGGCATATAAACAAGGTAGATAACAAAGCAATGCTGAAATGAAATATCCTTATTATTATAAAAACCAAAACAACAATTAATTTTAACAATATTAATTTTAACAATCAAAATCCCCAAACGATTGAATGACAGAATCTTTTCCTATAGCAAACTCTTACAGGCGTTACTAATAAGAGCCCTGAAACCAAAAAGCGAGACCTCCATCGCTATGAAACCTAATCACTTCACTTGTTCTTTTCCAGTAATCCATTCCAGCTCTTTTGCTCCTCGGGAGGCTACAATAGAGAAAACATCAGTCTCATCTGCAGCATGATTGCATGTCAGTCACAATGAAGCACAACAAGAACATGAAATGCTTGATACATTTCTTTACACAATGCACTGAGGAGCACCGAGAGGAAGTTTCAGCAGAATGACACCAGACTGTGTGTATCTGTGTGTTATGTCCAAAGCCACATGATGTAAATGAGTCATGTGTCTCACACAATAGATACGAAACATTTCGCAGTGGACTGGAGATGATACACTCATGTACACAGCAAATCAGTCATATGTATAGTACTAATGGCTGGAAAACACATACTGTGTATGCTGTTTGACAATCAATCAATTAATTATAAAAAGGCGTGGACTGAAATTAACAACATAACCTCAAACAAGAGCACAGTATCCAGTTTCATGATGATGCTCATTCCTGGTGAAGAATAAGATGAGATCATTTTACTGTTGCGTGTGTTGGCCTGCTGTAATGGCAATTATACAGACCCTATATAGTGAACATATAGTGAAGTGGATGGCACTAGGGATTTGAACTAACTTGAGGGTAGATTTCATGTGGAACACTTGCGAAAATCATGACTGTCCTGATTTGACGGAATTTTTAAACAAAAGTAAAAAAAAAATTACATTTTAATTTTATGATAAAATGCAATGAAGTTTTATATGAGATAAAGGTTTCTACTACATCTGAGGATTATATGCCCTATCGCTCTGGTAGAAAAGTGCTTATCTAAATTTGGTGATTCGTAAACATTCTATGGTGATTTGATTCAGAGCTTTGATCAATCATTAATATATATTATTTCTAATGTATATCTGAATTTGGTAAGAAAGGCAATCAAATTCATAAAAAGTAACTAGTTATAACACATAACATTTACCATGCAATGCAATAAAAACTAATGTAATTAAACGAACAAACCAAAAAATAAATAAATAACACGCAAGAACCAATTAAGACAAACTATTAAGATTTACCTACAACAGAAAACGAAACTAAGACCCTGAATAATAATAGTTAGCATGTCCAATACGAGTAATAAAACAAAACGGGATATACAGGAATACACATTTTGGAAAATAATGCATATTTGGAAGTCACAAAAGACATCCTACATAACATTAATTATTTCTTTTCCTTTTTAAAAACAAAATGGTTAGAATGTTGTTATTAGTTTGGTTTGTCCATAATTCTCTTATTAGTCTTACATTATGTGGAGTGCCTAACATTTCCCTGAGCTGATAAAATAGAAACGATATTTAAACAAGTGCGTCGATATAAATATATGTGTACGACACATAAAAGCATCCAACACTTCTTGTTACTTCAGAAAAAGAAATGCGCCACTGCAAATTATGAATGTATTTCTTGATTCCTGCTGTTACAACACAAATTCTAATTATTATGGCAGTATGTTAGAATGAAAGCAAAGTTGTACTTAAAATGAAATTCGATCGATTATTACAGCAGTCTGCCACATATAATACTAGTAAGACTCTTAAAGACTGGCTCCAGTATTTTATCAAACTTTCATACATTTCTTATTCTAAACGAAGACAACAGTTTGTAGACACGGTTCAATTAATGCCCTTTGCTGTCAGTTTTTGTAATTCAAGATGAGCGTACACTGTGCTGACATCTACATTTTAGACTAATGCACTTCACATTACCCACAGCGTCATTATCATACTGGTCACAGAGCAACAGCCAGCATCCGTGAATCCAAACCAAACACAAATCACACTGTTAAAAATGCATTCTCAGGTAATTGCTGATGTAAAACTGAAAAAATAAAAAATACTCCCTGTAAACATGATGTACAATATAGAAACATATCCAGCATCTATAAAGACTTGGATTACATGGAAACAAAATTATAAAACACTATTCATTCGCATTTATAAACAAAGCACGTAGAAACAAAGTAAGACTGGACACTCAAAATGAACTGCAGAACTTGCAGAAAACACTGACTCACTCCAGTTTTTCAAGCAGACACCAGATAAAAGCTTCGCTTCATACACTGTTGTCTCCTTATTCTGTAGCGAGCGGCACAGTGCAGGTTTTCTTGGCATCAATGGCTTGGAGAGCGGATAAGTGACGGAGGGATCCTGAGGTGAAATCTCGGAGTTGCTGAGAGGAGTAAGTGTGCATGTGCGAGATACAGAAAGAGGTGCGTGTGTGTGTGTGTGTGTGTGTATTTGTGTGTGCGCAAGTCTGAGCGACAGGGCCATGGCTCTGTTCAACCTCGTTAATCCTGTTGAGAGCTTCTGCTCCAAAATCCATTAGCACTGGAGGGCTTTCCCCTTCTCCTGACCTGAATGAGATCAGCACTCTAATGGGTGTATCTTCATCCAAATGTCCGCAGTCATGATTTTTTTTTTTGGTCTTTATTTGTGTAATATGTGAGATATACAGTATGTGTAACATACAGTATATATATATATATATATACACACACACACACATATATAAAGGCCAGGCTGTGAGTGCAATTTTTAAAAAATAACGATAATCTTTAAACACAAATGTAATCATTCAAATTTATGAAACATTATATATGACCTTCTTTTTATAAGAGATATTATTTGTGAAAAATAACTGTCTCAAAAGCCGTTTTAGCCTCCTATACAGCTGCCTACTTAATAAAAGGAATCAATACGTATAAAGCCAAAAAAAAAACCTTTTTGTAAAACATTAATTAAATGCAAAAAGATATAAAATTCTTGCTTTTAGTTCGTCTTATTGAAATATCAGTTGAGGATTTTGAGGATACACACTGCTGATCTTTCTCTGAAAAAGTGAAAACTCCCATATAGACAACATTTACATTTCTATCCATCTATCTATCTATCTTATAAATACATATAGAGAAGAACTTTTATTAAAATTAAAATGCCAAAGAAGATTAAGGAAAAAACATCTCCTTAAATTATAGAGACAGTGTTTAATACAATGCTTACTGTAGCATTTATTTAACAATAATTATTCTTCTTTCTGCAGTGTTTAGGGAAATTCAGACCTGCACAATACATGTAGTAGCTGCACAAGGTTTGATTCCACTGCAAGGTGAAATCACACGTTCAATCCCCAACAATATCACTGACATTCCTCTCTGAAAGATCTAGCGAGTCCAAATGACTATGCTGTCTGGGGAAAGAACAAGACATCAGAGCAAATCGATTGTGGCCATCTGTGATCTCATCTATAGGAAAATGAATACTTGGAGATATTTTAACTGTGTCAGCTGGAATTAGAAAAAATAAATTGCCATAGAATGGGAAATGGTAGCCTTATCATTATAGTGGAATTAATGGATGAAAAGAATGTATTTAATATCCATGTGAATGTTGAGAAGGAATAATTACAGACTAACCATCAAATGTTCTATAGATTTAGCATCATTTGGCTAAACAAATATTGTCAATGGCAATTTCTGACAACATGTACCATAAGTATAAGCTACTTTAAAATAGACAGTAATTTTACTTGGAATGTAATATTTTAATTTTTCACTATTTTCTAATATGACTATAATACATTACTAGTATTATGTGTACACAATCATTCAAAGCCCGCAGTGATCGGGAATGCTTCTCATTACGTAGGACAGAGCTTCATCTGAAGGAGGGTAAGGATCTTTGTCTTCCTGTAATGGATTTCTGTAAACACTGCACCAGATGCTGTATGTGTTTGTGTCTCATCAGCCATCTGATGGCTGATAGGAGCAATCACCATTAGCACTTGAATCATAATCAAGCTTTTGAATGCTTGTTCAGGGCACATAATTGTCCTGTATCCCTGTTTTATGTTCGAGCCCAAGCTTTACTACAGAATTCAGAAGCTCACACTGAGCCTTGCGGTGCATCTGATCTGGCATCGGATCGGACTGAGAGGCCCGCGTTTGACCCGCGGACAAAGCTCCCAGCAGACAGCTGAGGGGCAATTGGAAACGCCTTTGCTGAAAAGGATAACAGTCATTAACTAAAGGGACAGTTAGGAGCAAAGATGTATTGTTTTTTTTTTATCAAACGACTTTACTATTGACACTAACCATTATTATTTCATTACTTCATTAGGATTGAGCTGATCACACATAACTGGATTTAAGATCTGGACAGATTTGCAAGCAACGAGCCAGGAGTTTAATCTTTTATCTTCATGTAAATTTAAGTTGACAGGGATGGCAAATAATGCTATTGTGGTTGAGCTGTAGAGCTCTGGGACATTTTTCGTAACATGCACACACACATGCACACCCAAATGACAGAATGACCCCTGACACAAACTTTGTGTCCAAATTAAATGGCATAGTGGTTTTCCCCAGGCTTCAGCCTGATACAGAGCCTCTATTGAGCTATTCTTGGCCTTGGTATCTGGCTCTTAGAGTCTCTTAGATCCACCGGAGCACAAGAGAATAGTGTAGGGAAAGCTGGCAGAGAGAGAGGAAGTCACGCAAGAAAAGAGGAAAGATGGACAGAACAGCAAAGGAGGGTAAAGTCAAATAGAAAGGGGCCCCAGCTCAGTACAAATGTATGGAGATAACCTTAATGTTTGCATGAGCTTCGTTATTCTCTTCTGCCAGCTCTGTAAATAAATCCTAAATTACAGTTGGTCAAATTGCTGCATCCAGGCAATGCAGCATGAATGGAAGAAAAAAAAGATCCACTGAAATTTCAAATAGTATGGCAGAGAGGCTGAGGGCTAAAATAAGTTAGGTTTTCTTCTACAATGTAATAATTTTTTTTTTGCTGCGGCTGATGTAACAGCAGTCTCCAAACTGCACATTTCAGTCTTTAAAAAAATAAAATAAAATTATAAATCCGAACCCTTCAGGTGCTTTATAAGTCAGCATAAAAGCAACCAAGAATGTAAATATGGCCATTTAAAACATGGTGACACACACTGACTCCTAGACTCATAAAAGCACAGATGAAGTGATTGACTAAACTGTAACAATGTCCCCTAAAACCTTGGTGCTTTCTATTCTTGAATCCAACTGGTCAGACGATTGATTCATTTATTATAATGGCATGGATCAGACATAGTTCATAGACTGTCCCTGCAGAAAAATGAGCTAATTTGTTTCCTCACACATAAGAATAAATGAAAATGAGTCAAATAAATAAACAGTTACGAGAGTGTGGAAACTGCTTCTTTATAAGAGGAGCAGACTAAGTAAGACAAAGCTATGCCTCCCCATCAGTGATCATATTGTCTATAACAGAACACCCTGTCAGATTTTATTCCTTATTTTTTACAATTTCTAGCTATTTCATTTAAAATGCAGCTGAATATCAAACTATAAACAAGTTTGGATCAGTGCATCAGTCTAGAAGGATCATCATAGTGCACAGAGGCAAGAGAAGACAGCATGTCAAGCAGAATATACACAGACTGAACCTTCATTCTGTGGTTATGTCCAGCATGAATGACATAAACTGAGGACACATGGTGTTATGCAACCAACTACACACAAACAATACCAGAAGTGAAATACTGTACACATTATATAGAGAAAACGCAACTTTACTGCAGATTATAGCAAGTAAAATGAGAATGACGTCTTTAAATCACAAATCAATGCTCCTCCTTCCATTCTTCCAAGAGGAGCATCAATGCAAATGAACGGTGAGAGGGATGGTGAGAAGGAGTGCAGTAAAAGGGATAATGGGATTAACACTGACTTACTCTCACTCCTCAGCTTCATCTTCTTTTCACACCTGTGCGTCTCCTTTGTCTCTTTTAGGTCCCTTTTTCTCAGCCTCTTATTCTCTCCATTATTTGTTCTCTCTCTTTCAGTCTTTGTTTAATCTCTTCTCAAATGAAATCCAAAACTGGTAGGTGTACTGTAAAGTAACATAATGTGAGGTGTTTCTCTAAGGACCCCATATGCTGTCTTTATCCCCACATATTACATAACTGCTTTTATTAAACCAGACATTGACTGGATTTCATTCAGCCTCACTCTCCTCATTTTCCTCAGTTAATACCCCTCTTCATGCCAGCATGGGTGTTCACACATCTGTATCTCGTTATCTCATCACAGAGTAGCTTTTTATGAGCATGCTGGGGTAATGAAACTCAATGAAAATGAATTTTGGTAGAACACCCAATCACAGAGCAAAACAGTTTTTTTTTTTTACAGTTACAGCAATGTGTTTGTGTGTAGGTGTGTGTGTATATATTTTTTTATATATGCATGTTCAATGCAAACCAAGACTTGTGATGAAATTTCTTGTGAATTAGGGCATAAAAACTGCCTTCAAGCACAGTACAGTGATGAGACTCCTAGTCTCATCACTGTACTGTAAAACATTTGAATAGTGCAAACGTTTTTAAATGGGCTGTACATTCATACATCTGGATGAATGAAAATCTTGGCCAAGGTGGCTCGGAGGCCACTGCAGTCATTCCCATGAACATTTAGCATGTGGCGCATCTGATCCTAAATAATCAATGGACAATTTACAGAAAAGAATAATCTGACGGTGAGACCTGTACACAAAATCATACACGAACACCACTTGCACATTACAGGAACTCAGCTGGGAGTTATTGCCACATTCCTCATATAGTGCTGACCTTGCTCCAAGTGATTTCCACATGTCTCGCCCCTTACATGGGTTCCTGGGAGGCCAGCGCTTCAAACATGAAGCAGGTAGTCCAATCATCGCTCTCGTGTACTGAGAAAACTTTCTAGAATACTTGATGATGTTCAAACACTAGTTAAACTCTTTGATAATTGCATTAGTGTAGCAGGGAATTATATAGAAAATTAATGGCAGTTTTTACCTCTCAGAACTGTCTGTATGGATACATATATACACACAGAGGGGCCCAAAAAATTAATATACACTTCAACATGGAAAATATTTGCCTCCCTTTTGACAGGCACATAATAGCAACAACGATGGTGAGACTACCAACATCTTTAGAGAAAACAACACTACGCATTGCTGCCATAATTCAATAAAAAAAATTTAAATGGTATAGATATAGTTGTTAAAGTATGTTGTATGTATGTAGCACCTTGGTCCTGGAGGAACTATGCTTTGGCTTTTATAAGCACTACATCTCAACCTTAGTGAACACTTACAGGCAATTTTGGCCAATCTGTTAGACAGAGCTCTCTAGCACCATCATCAAAACACCCCTTAAGGGAATACATTCTGGAAAAACAGCATTTATCCCACCAGCTCAGTTCCAGAGACATAGAATGCAGAAACCATACCAAGACACACTGAAGCACCTTACCTACACTAGTTTACTTTATAAACTTGCATAAACACTATAAGAACTATAATACCCATCTGGGAAACTAATGAATTATTGTATTTTGAGCACACTTCCCTCCACAGATAATGTATCACCATTAATATTTCCAGTAAAACTGTATAATGCATATTTTCCAAAAGAATATGAAGAAGTACCCCAGTATCAATTTTAACACTCAAGTTCCGCAACCTTCAATTTTTTTTCTGTAATATCCCAAGTTTGGTTTAAAGCCCATCAGAAATGGGTTTATAATTTTATCACAGAAATGATGTTAGGCTGCTATATCATTATCCTGCCCAAGTTCCCTAAGGCCATTTGCTAGTCAATAAATATGCAGAGCCCAAAAGCTTTTAAATCTTTTAAGCAAGGTTGTGTCTCTAATGTAATTTAATTTGTTGATTTTGCCATGAAATAATTGCAGACAAAGTAGATTCTATTTAATTATTGATAATTGGCTAATTTGCTTCTCCAATATGACATGATTGTGGAAATCAGACAGCACCTCTGAACTTTTACCCCAGAGACTCCAATGCAAGTTACAAGATTAGATCTAATGCCATGCTAATTGTTGTATTATCTAACAGAAACTAGGGATGTGACACAAATGTGGCATCTGATTTATCTATGAATTCATTGCTTTTTGTTTCTCTGAGTACCTGATAGCCCCCTGATGACTGGATCACCACCCTCTGGTGTTTTTCCCCTTTTACCCACATCATGCTAATTCGCAGTTAGCGATGAGGTGCAAAGTGAAAAATTACTGAGAAAGAGTGATTAAAACAGCTCTCTGCCCATTACAGGTCTGACAAAGTTTTCTACAGTCTGGGTGAGAATGGGACATCAACAACATCCTAATGCTAGTTTCTATTGAGGTTTTAATTAGGCTAGTGCTGATGAGAACCTTTCATAGTTTTACAACCAAGTGAAAAAAATTGCACTCGTTTAACCATTTCTATTCTGCATTTCATTACCTTTATTTACAATTTATCTAAAAAATCATGTTAATTTAAGTCAGTTTGAAAATCTGCAAAATATAATAAGAATTTTAAGGCACGAAAAGTTCAGTACGGCTCATGAGGTTTGCTGTGAGCAGTCATAAGTGATAAATGAACTAAAAAATAATAATAATTTTGGAAGAGCTTGATATTTATTCATTCAGAATCATCTCTCTGACCTAAAAAAGACTTTAAATGTTTTACATTCCACATTCATACGATATAACATTCAGACACATAATGTTTAGCCTGTCATTGTTCTATTGAAAAATACACTTTTTGCATGTCTTTGTTACTATTGAGCAAACTACAGTATATAGTGTATGCATCCATTCATCAAAGCAAAGAGATGCAAAGCCAGTGAAAAGGGAGATCTGGCATATAAGCAATCAGCTTGAATAATTGAATAATCATCAGACTCATCTCAATATGTTAAAAGATGAAAGGCCATCACATCAGTAACCTTTGTACTAAGCTGGTAAAGCCAACTCATCATTTGTGGAGAAGCCCACTTCTCAAAAAGTGTTGCTACAACACAAGCAATTAAGGTGATGCTCAGGGCTATCAAGCAAGCTAAAAGTAATATGAGTAAAATCTTCCAAAAATATCAGACAGGCAAGGTACAATGACATCTCAGCATGCCAGTAAAAGCTTAGATGCAGCATGCTCCTATGGTGTGCTACCATTAAAAGTATATTTATCCTTAAGCAGACGTGTGCATTTGATTTGGCACAAGCTTTACATCGGATACCCTTCCTGACACAACCCTCTCCATTATATTCATATTTGGGACCCATGATGAGAGTGCATTGAGTTGTGCCCCTTGTGGGGTCCCAGGTGGGAAATCGAACCCCAGACTTCTGCACGACAGACAGAGATACTCTCACTGTACAGTAAATAATGTAAGTTACATAATTAGACATTAAGGATGACTGATTTACCCTTACAATTACATATTGAAGGATAATTGATCTTTCCAAGTAAAAAATGCACACAACAGAATATGTATGTAATGTACCACCTCAGTTACAAGGAACCATTTAGTAGCTTTATGTCCCAAAACTTTATTTCCGAGCTTGGCCTAAGCAAGCAATATATATTTTCTGTAAGAATTTATCCTCAGTGCCTAGCTCATTACTGATCAGAAGAAAAAAATAATATCAGCAGGGTCTCCAGTGTCAAATATCACATCAGATGTTCTGGCATCTCACATCATGTGCTGACTATGTGGAGTCAATTAGAATATAACAATTTGTAATGGAGGAAAATTCCCTGTAATGTTGGGTCAGATTTTCTGCCCGCCTGAACACGTGACTTGCTCACAGACTGTTATTTCTATCCAAGTTCAACCCTACTCCAAACAAAGCAACATCGAAAAATGGCATTGCTTTCACGTATCTGCATCCATAATCTAATTAAATCAATAAGAGAAACAGACAAAGTGATCGCAGATTCGAGTGACTGACATCAGACGGGATTGTCTGGCTGCAGAACACAACAGGATATGGAGCGATGAAACAAAAGGAGACATATCACTGCTGAGAGAACAATAGTAACAACGCCTTCAGGTGCTCCTGGGTCGTTTTCACCAGCTCTACAAGTCAATATCATTATTGTGTAACCGTGCATATAGATGCATACAGTAAAAATCAGTCTTGGTTATTATCTTTTTAATTGTCCAATAATGCTTGATAATAAATAGATCTCATGTCATTAAGCCACCCCAGGTCAAAAATCAAAACAACAAAAGCGCAGCTGAAACCAGTGAAGTGCAACAGCGCTTCTGATCTCTCTCTCTCTCTCTCTCTAATATTATGATGCATGAAAACAAAAGAAGAAAATAATAACAATAACTTACCCCCACCTCCTCCTCCTCTTCCACTGCCTCCGCTCATCCAGGAGTTGTATTTTCTTCCTCCTTGACGTCTATTCGAGTGTAAACCTCAGCATCGTTTTCCCACTCTTGTAATCCTGTCTTTCATTTAACAAAGCGCTATTTCCATTAGGGAGAACCATAACAGGTGAATTTCTCCTCATCCACACCTCTCTCTCTCTCTCTCTCTTTTCTTTCGCAGTCGCGGTATAGAACCAGACAGACGCCTTAGCGTTTATATGAACGAACCCAAACGTCTTGGCTTTTGCTGTGAATCATGATTGGGTTGAAGAGCTCACCCCAGGGACCGGGTCTGCGCGACCCCGCTTCCGTTCAATCCAGCGGGTCGAGTTCAATTCAGTCGCTCACGCGCTCATGGCTTTGTTTGGAGTGTACCATTTGTGAGACAAGAGCGGGGGGGAGGAGGGGTGCGAGAGCTGGGGAGGGGGGTTGTCGAGTGGTTGATGGGTTGGATAGATGCGTGGTGTCATTATATCATTTTATATACAGAGTCAGCCAAAAAATGTATACACGCTTCAAGGAAAGAAAGACCTGTATAATTTTTTTTTTTTTTATA
>JAOVVB010000049.1:20158697-20170615 GCA_028570985.1 Heterobranchus longifilis
CTAAAAGTGATAATAAATAAATAGGTGTGTAAAGCACACACGGAAATATTTACTGGAAAATGCTTCAGATTTTATATGCACAGTATATTTCTGTGGAAGGTTATGGATTATCCGGGGTACACACCCGCACGCGACCACTCAAGCACCGCCCACATTCTAAAAGGGTGCGCTGTTCCTTTAAGAGGACGTTTCAGCTGGGTAACGCGCATCCTCCGTGCGCGCGCAGGTGTCCCTATAATAAACGACCAGTATTATTATTACTATTATTCACGGCACGAGAAACGACAATTCGCGCGATATTCCTGTAGATAAGCGTGTGATATCTCAATGCGGTAGACATTTTTATCTATTCAGACTACTGTTTCAGAGATATAAAAAAGACAAAATGGCCGAGTTGTCGATGGGCAAAGGGGTTTCCGCAGGAAAAATAGCCAGTAATGTGCAGAAAAAAATAACCAGGGCACAAGAAAAGGTAAGGAACACATTAACGTGTTTATCACTAACATTTCATTACAGGATTAATTGTCCGATGTTCTTTGTTTCCACGTTGAGGCTAAATAATCGATGTCCTAATTATCCGTTTGCTGTGACAGATCTGCGTTACGGCGTTCATCAGTATCCTGGTATTAATGCCAGCCTGTTTAAAGGCCATGTACGATCAGAAAGGGTACTGCAATTTTACACGACTCAAGGATAACGAAAAAGGAGGAAGCTCTATGCGCCGAAGACGCAGGCCTACAGTATAATCTAGCATAGAAGATCCTAGAGTCAAGGTTTCCCCTTTAACTGATACTGCAGTGAGCTCTGCTGTCTCTCAGCTTATCTCGAATTCTCTCTTTCTCTCCTAAAAATAATATGAATATTGATAGCGCTATAACAGAGCATCCCATCAGTCAGACATGAAAGAACATCTTCGGAAATGACAATCTGCTCTCGTGCAGTTTTTGGCATCATTTGCAAGTGGAACCATGACGAGGGCATGTGGAAGAGATTCCAAGGGCCCTTAGCAAGGAAGGAGGACCATCACGTATAAAACCAGGTGGCACGGTGGCTTAGTGCCTAGCACTGTCACCTTGCACCTCCAGTGTCCGGGTTCGATTCTCACCTCCAGTCTGTGTGCATGGAGTTTGCATGTTCTCCTAGTGCTTGGTGGGCTTCCTCCCACAGTCCAAAGACATGCAGATTAGGCTAAGTGGTGTTCACAAATTGCCTGTACTGTTTGAATTAGAGTGTGAGTCTGTGTATATGTGTGTGTGTGTGTGTGTGTGTGTGTGTGTGTGTGTGTGTGCCCTTCAATGGGTTGGAACCCTGTCCTAAGTCTCCTAAGACAGGATGACCCTGTATATAGGATAAATGATAAATATATCCAAAATGATATAGATGAGTATGATGAGTATGATGATATAGATGAGTATGATGATGTACACAACCATACACAGTACAAAATGCATTGAAACGCTTATACGACTGTCCGTGACCTAAAATGTTAAGATGGGATGGAATAGAAAGACAGAAAGATTTCACTACAATAAAAGGAACGTTGCATTAGAAGAATACAATTAAACTAAGCTAATTGTCCCTGTGATGGATTGCCACTGTGTCCAGGGTGTACCCCTCCTTGTGCCTTAAGTCTCCTGGAATAGGCTCCAGGCCCCCCCACGACCCTGTTTACAGGATAAAGCGGTATAGAAGATGAGTGAGTAAGTAAAGATGGTTTAATTTTTAGATAGTTTTAGGACCCTTGATTCAATCCCGTCAACGTAACCAAAAACACCCCTGGTCATTTATACTTGCTTATGTCATGTAGGCAATGTTCATGACAAATGTTCATGATAAATAGTGCTTTTTTCATGTAAAACCATGGATTCTCATCTGACACTTATCTCCAACATCTAACAAGCAAGCAGAGTCATGGTGGTGTCACCGGTAGCATTGCTGTCCCACTGTCCCTCAGTTACTCCTGAGCTCAGGCTACTGTCTATACGGCTCTACGTTACTCAACTGAATGTTGGTGGTTCAAGCTCCAGCGCCTTTAAACTTCCTTAAGTGAAGCCATTAATCCTGACTTCTCTACGGCAGTTGTTTCACAGCTTACTCTGGGCTCTGACTCCTGCTTCTTAATCAGCTGTGATACTGAAGAAAATTGTATTTGAGATATATCCATTGTAATGCAGAAAAAAATGTGTACACATGTTCTTCTTCTAATGAAACAGTGTTGTTTTTCAGGTTATGCAGAAGCTTGGCAAGGCAGATGAGACCAAAGACCTTGCATTTGAAGAAGGAGTGATTAACTTCAACAAACAGCTAGTGAGCACTCACATTAACTAATTACACAATATATTACTTTTTACCTAGTAATTAAATTATTGTACTTTTGTTTCTTTTTTTCCTTCTTTTGTCTCTGTCTACATTTCACATTTATTTCTACTTGATTTCCTCTTGTAGGCAGAGGGCACCAAACTGCAGAAAGACCTGCGGGCCTACTTGGCTGCTGTGAAAGGTACTTCTATTAAATTAATGACTCCTGTTTTGTAATGTGGGTTATTATTCTTTATGTGCATCTTTTTTCACTGCTATTGCTTTTCTCTTTGTTATTTAACAGCGATGCACGAGTCCTCCAAACGCGTGCATGAGTGCCTAGCTGATATGTATGAACCAGAGTGGTATGGCAAAGATGAAATGGACTCTGTTGTAGAGGTTACTGCTTTATCTACTTTATCATCATTGCTGTAAACAACTGTGTGGGGAAGACTGTGTTAATATGCTACACTTTTTTTCTCATATCTGTGCTGTTTTCAGAGTCACTTAGTCTTTTTTTGCTGTTGTATATATTTTTGTTGTTTGTTTATTATTGGAATGTACTATAAGAATACAAAATTTGCTGTACCTATGTTTAATGTCTGGATTTAATGTTGTAATGACTCGAATCATTAAGTTGAAAATGTTTCCTGATTCCATTCAAAGAGTTTTGAGGTCTTTGAGCTTCATATTGTCTGGCTTCCATGTTATATTTAAGCAGTTTAGTGGCATAAGGCTGAAGGTCCTCTTGGGGAAAAATCAATAGAAATCAATGCATGCCATCTGTTAGGTGAAACCTCATCTCTGTAAATAGAGATGAATTATAGAATAGAATAGAATAGAATAGAATTGTGTTACATTTGTGTTTTAGACCTTTTTTCTTGACTGTAGTCATTTTAGATACAGTACTGTATACTATTAACTTACCTTAAGTTGACTTTTGAAACTCTGTTACTAAATTTACATTATAGACTTAGTATAGGGTTAGAGTATACATTACAGAGATGTAGTTTAAAAAATAAATAACCTGGAGCACATTTTGTCCTGCTGTGTGTGTGTGTGTGTGTGTGTTGCAGGATTCTGACCTTCTGTGGACAGATTTTCACCAAAAACTAGTTGATCATGCGTTAATCTCCATGGACACTTATTTGGGCCAGTTTCCTGATATAAAGGTAGTGATGCCGACACTGTAACTGATATCAGGCATTCAGGCATTTGTGTTCTTTCATAAATAAGTCTTGTGTAAACTTATACCTGAATGAGCTTGTGTACAATACCTTTTGTTTTAAGGCCCGTATAGCGAAGCGGGACAGAAAGCTGGTGGATTACGACAGCGCCCGCCATACCTTTGCTGCAGTAAATAAGGGCAAGAAGAAGGAAGGGCCAGTTAAAGCTTCCAAGGTTAACTATGGATGGACATTCATAAGCACAGATTTATTGTTCAATTTACCATGTCCAGTGTGTCTTGAGTAAATTTGTTGCAAGAATCAGAACTCAATTTTATATTTCGTTTTGATCTTTTGTTAATAAGCCTGCATCTTTGTTGGAGAGGGCCACTCCGGGATGGGCACAAGGAATTCTATCTGCTCACAATGTCGCTCAGACAAACCTGACCCGGTGTCAGGTAATTACACAGATTAATTAAACTTATCGGTTACTTGTTGATGAACTTACAAAGGCTTTTGCAGCAAATATACAATAAAATCTTGGTTTCATCAGAACCTGTACTGTGCCCATCCTTGAAAATGTGGTAATATCATAGAGAGATATTGGATGTGCACAATGTTTTGGAAAAATGTAATGCACAATGCAGCATATCAATAAATAAAATGTATGTTCATGTGATTACATAGATAATTTTTCTAGCACTGCTTTTGTATAATTAAGCCAAGACCAAGAAATTCAAAAAATACTTCAAGTACTTTAAATCAAGTGTGCTGCAAGATATACAAATGCATGAAATGTGGACAATTCCACCAACATGTGTAGTATAGCTTTAATCAACCTATAATTTGAAAGCTAAGCAGCATATCAGTATATGTATTAACACAGTTGCATAAATAATTAAACACTGCCTTTACATGATATTGCATTCTATTTCCGAGTGGCATAACTTTCCGATTGTGAAATTGTTGCGAGTTACTAAAACACCTTGTTTTCCTTTAATGATAATTGTCTGTGTCGTCATATTTATTTTGTGTGTGATATAGGCAGAGGAGGAGCTAGAGAGGGCGCAAAAGGTATTTGAAGATATCAACATAGATCTTCAGGAGGAGCTGCCATCACTTTGGAACAGGTAAGTGCTTAATTAACTGTCTATTACTGTCTACTTTTTTTCCATATAAACAGGTGGGGTTTATTATATTCCCCAAGTGAGATTTACTATACAATTAGCATTCTGTTGTAATCCACATTGTGGCGTGGTCAATAGCAGCATTTCCCAAAGGTTTTTATCACCCTTAAGCAAGAGTAATTTACCAATACTTAATAGGTTAAAGAATTTTTTTTAAATCAATTTATTTAAAAAAAACATTACTGGGCAATTTCCCTTAGAAAAGAAACATAGGCACTTCATCTGCTTATATTGATTAAACTTTTACTTATAATTTAAACAGTAAAGTCTAGTGCTAATTGTCAAAACTACTAAAAGGCACAAAAATGATTTTTTTTTAAAATACTAAAAAGAAGATGAGAAAGAGAGAGGAAAGGTTTAGGAGAAAATGTCAGCAGTAATTGCTGACTTAATAATTTAATAATTAATTTTACCATAGTTACAATTTAAAATAATTCATGTTAAAATTTAGGCAAGTTATTTCATACAATTTGGATAGGACTGATTCAAACATGTTACATCCATAACACCAGTTTATCCTAAATCGTTTATGTTTACAGACATTTTTAGATCTTCACTTTTTGTTTTTATTCATACAAGTTTAGTGATTTTTGCAGTTGTATTAAAATTCACAGTTTGTAGAAAAACTGTGCTCTCCCATTGAAATTTTGTCCATTTTAATGTGACATCTATCAGTAACTGATACAATGCTGTATATTTTCTGGATGTAAATGATTCTATGCATTTTGAGGATTTGTTTGTTTTTAGGGTGGCATCGTGGTTAGCACACTGGGCTCGCACATGGTACAGATTAGGTTAATTTGCGCTTCGAATTTGTGTGTGTGTGTGCGCGCCTTGCTTGTGATGGATTGGCACTCTGACCAGGGTGTGTGTACCCTACCTCATATCCAAAGTCTCCTGTGATAGGATCCAGGCCCCCCATGACCCTGTACAGGATAGGCAGTGTAGAAGATGAATGAATGTTTGTTTTTAGCTGAAGAGTTTAAAGGTTATACAAAGTTATGTATGATAAAAAGTATGATAGAAAGTTTCCCAAAAATATTGGTAAACAAAAAGCATTTTGTTTACCAATATGAGTATTTAACTTTCCTTGTCACAATGTAGAGCAAATGGCGTTGTTCATACATTACATATATGGAGTACATGTTCAGATATGTCATAACCATGATTTGAAAATGTCACACCAATAACAGCATTTTTTCCCCTAAAGGTATGTTTATTTCAAAACAAGAACTATTTTAACATTTATTATTTATGTTTATTCAAATCTCTTTCGTGTTATGCATGTGATGTGTTCTTTAGTGGTCTGTAAAATTCAGCATTTAAGGTAAATGGGTAGTCTCTGAACTATGCTGTGTACTATATTTGTTATGTACTGCTATGTTGCTATGTACTGTATTTGTAACACTTAAAACAAGGCGTGGGTTTTAAGATTTTTCAGTTTTGACCAAAAAATAAATGACAACATCTGCAAATTGACTAACTGATACTAATATTGTATCTGCTTCACGACTTTCTGTAAGCCGGTGTGAGTGCAAAGTCACATCCATAACCCTGGAATTGCTCTGATTTATTATTGGGAGAGAATAAAAAAATAAAATTCAGTAGTAATTACCATATTAAAATTAGCTTCTAATTACTACCTGACATCAGACATGGCTGTTTGTTTGGCCAGCTGAGCCCATGTTTGTAATTTCAGCCTCAGAACACTGGCAGGATAATAGCTTGGAGGATTAATCGCACCATTGTGCCAACATCCCTTTCACCAGCTGTCATTCCAGTATAAACTCAGCTATCTGTCATTGTGTTTTAGCTGGTTGTTAAGGGGGGATGGCTGACATCCGAGTTCCTCTAAACAAATACTCTACTGTATTTAAGCAGTAACAATCAGTAAAAACGGAATATCAGAGCATCATTTGTTTAGGGCTTGACATATCTATGCAAAGTGCTTTTTTTTGTAAATTCTACGTGCATTATGCATTTTGTTCTGAGACTACTTTGGTATGATTAATGCTTTGGCCAAAAGGTATGTACAATAGTTATGTACACTACAAATCATTAACTTAAATCATACAAAAATATTACTGAGCAATGTAATAGAAAATGCAAACAGCATTCTCACCAAAGCACTTTGGATAAATACCTCAAGACACAATTAAACTTCGCTCTGATATTGCAGATGTACAGTGCGGTCATATTTTTGTTGGGCAGCATGTTTTATAATGGAATATTATTGGATATTTCAAAATTCAAGTGTTGATTGTTGCTGAAACATTGGACAGATCTGAGGTGGGGTTTGTTTTAGTTTTTTTCTCCTCTGTTCTTTAGTCGTGTTGGCTTCTATGTGAACACCTTCCAGAGCGTGGCTGGCCTCGAGGAGAAGTTTCACAGAGAAATTGGAAAGGTAATGTCCATTGCCAAGCAAAGACAAAATGCATGTAATACAACACTAAGTTTAAACTAATCTGATTGAATATGAGGCATTTCACAAATCGTGATAATATCCAGTAACAGAACTAGCTTGTTTAACTATATTTATCACTGTAGACCACAGGTGTTCGAACAATCGTTAATTGCACTAACTGTCAGTCACCAGCATGGTTGAATGTTGGTCGGTACAGTCTGCAGTAGTGGAAAAAGGGAAAACACAATTGATAGCATTATGTAATATCTTAAACAACACTTTGTCTCCTTATTAATTGTTTCTAAGTTATTCCAAATTGGTTTTAACTCATCCATGTTCTTTTAATTATCAATAAAAAGTTAACTAATGTCTTGCGCAAGGCTGAATCTCAAATCCTTCTTTAACCCCTGATCAAGGGCACTGCTTGGTTTGTGGAACAAGGCATTCTAACTTACACAGCACACTAGCTTTCCATTTAGCTATTTGGGATTCAACCCAAAACCTGAATGTTAGCTGATAATCTAAAGCGAAATGCGTAGAAATATAAAGTAAATTTCATAAGTTTCTAGGGACTTTCCACCATCTCCATGGTGAATTCTTCTCACCTTTTTGCTACATAGTGCCGGTAAGAATTTTAAATTACTCTTGCCGCTGTTAATACACTGTCGTCCACTGTTGCACTTGCACTAGCAGTTGCAGATAGTTAGTTCCGCCAGTCGTGTAAGGATGTGAACAGGGCCATGCTGATATTCATCACAACAGCACTTGCTCCTCTGTGTTACTGCCTAATTATTATTACCATGTAAAATTAGCTTATTAATTATGTTGATTTTGTTTCTCACAGCTGAGCCAAAATATGCATGATACACTGGTAAAACTGGAGAATCAAGACATGTCCAGGTCAGTAATATATTTATTAACTGTTTATAATGTTCAGAGTGTTGTCCAGATAAACTAGGCATATTTTCAATAAATTTAGTGTAAGTGAGCTGTAGCTGAGCTCATTATGACTGAAACTCAAGAACTAATAAGTGAACAAATCAATGAACGCCACCACCACTCTCACAGAAAAACAGGTAGCCCAATGGAGAAGACCTCAGCAGTCCAAAGGACGTAACAGTGGCAGCTCAGCAGTGTGTCTGTGTGTTTCAGGATGTGCGACTGTGTGCCACTGTGCTATATATGTATATATGTACAGTACGTAGGTGTGTTTGTTTGGGTTTTTTGTCTGCTTCTTTTTGCTGCCCACTTGTGCGAGATGAAAATTTTGTAAGCTTTTGTAGCCTCACGGTGTATGTTTGAACAACCATGTTTTTACTGTCAGCTCACTGCCAGCATGTGAGGAATGGTTTTTATAAAAGAAACAAGTGTATATAACGCTCTTTGCATGGATATTATGTATCTATAGTTTAAAATCCAGATAAAGCACAGAACTGCATACAGAGGATAAGGCTTGCAGTGCAGATCAGTGAGGCTTGGACTGGCCTGTAACAAGCATGAGTGTATAAAGTACCACATCGTCAAATGTGTCCTGTGGTTAAATTTAACATATCTGTCCTTCATCTTCCAGTGATGGAAATCAAGATACCAATCACACTCTGAGTCCACCGGTACCAGCTATTCCGAAATCTCCATCTAAGGTATGTGTAATGTTGCGTTGTTAAAACCAAGATACTAATCCCTCTGTTGTTTATATTATTTGCAGTAATGACACCTTCTCAAGTACAGTACATTTGGATACATTGGAGCATAATTAATGACTAGAGAGATTTATTTACATCCGCAAGACATTTAGCATGATGGTATGCAAGTAATAAAATGAATAGTGAAATTTCCAGTTATCAAAAGTTTATATCTTCATTATTCTATTCTCTAATATCCACTGTTATAACTTTGTAACTCCACTATTTTTGCCTTTATAACTCCCTGTAATTCATTTGTTTATTTTTAATATTTGTCTTAAGTAACCCAATCTTGCACACTTTTCCCAGCATGTATACATGGGACATTCAAGTCAAACCTGGACTTTTGATTGTACAGAATAACAGGACACAGTTATGAGAGTGAAAACTACCTTTACAGGTAGTCCCAAACGTACAAACGAGTTCCGTACCGGGAGCACATTTGTAAGTCCGATTTGTTTTTAAGTCCAACAAACTGAGTCTTGTACTCCTTTTACACAAATATACAGTGTAAAGCATACCAATCCACTTGACTAAATCTTTCCCCTTTCCCCACACTAATGTGGGGGGAAAACGTAATTGCATCTAAGGAAATTAATCTCACATGTCAAATGTTCTCTCTGCGCCTTTAAATCGTGTGCGGAATCCCGGTCTGTATTTTGTTGAACAGCTGTTTTCCACTGTATTGGACTGTGAACTCTTTTTTGAAGAATTTTCTGAAATTAGGATTATTCATAGTCAGAAAAGCTTTGGATAGCTTCCCCCAAAACCACACACACACATTATACTTTAGACTTTAGACATTTTATATATTCACTTAAACACTGAAAATATTCTATATAATGGTAAATATTGGTATCTGGTGCACTGCAGTGTCTATTTTCTGTACAATACACGTGAGCAACTTCCATGATTGAACTGAAAGTAGAACCGTGGTCCGTCCATATCTGCGAAAATCCGTAACTCAAATGTTCGAAATTCGGGGACTATCTGTATTTCTCTGTACAGTATAATCCCCTGTTACACTAATCCACTTATTGCCAGTGTTTCGTTACTGCTTGGATACCATCAAGGTCGAAAGTTTTCTCAATACTTTGGAGTCAATTTCATCGCCTGCTTTACAGTATGTGTGCAATGCTAGCCTCTCAAGAACTCCTTCAGTTGCCCAAGTTTGATGTGCGAGTCTCAGTTTGACATGATCTCCCCTCATATTAACATTTTAAGCGTTTTCTTTTTTTATTTATTATTATTAAATCAGTACTGACAATCCACAGGGTCATTATTGTTGCAGGATACACCACTAGTTTATTTTCAAGAATTGTTTAATAGTAATTTTGTCGGTTACTGTTTAAAATGCATTTGTATATTCTCCTTATGCTCCTTACAAACATAAGTGATGTAGAATTATACAGTATATTAGGCATTTTACTTTGGAAGAGCAGAATACTATTTTCCCCATATGCTGCTGAAGTTTGTGTGTATTTTTGTGTAAACAGCTGAGACCTGCTGTTCCTCCTCCACCAAAAGTCACTCCATCCAAGGATCTGAAGCAAGATAACATTATTAACCTGTTTGATGAGGCTTCTGCTGTTGGCATTAGTGTTACATCTCCAACACAAGTCAGTTTTATATTGCTGTCTCAACACCTGCTTGTTTATTGTACATACCTGCCGGAATATTCTGAAACATTTAAAACCAGGAAAAGCTAATGATATACTCTGTTTTTTCCTCCTGATAGTTTGATGCTCCAGCCACTAGTAATCTTTTAGACATGGACCTGGATGCACTGCAAGCCGCTACCACACCAGTAGCCCCTGCTTCAGCACCACAGGTCTGTCTCCCACTGTCATGCTAAAAGATTTCTTTATGCAAAAAGTTAGACAACCGTTAAATTTTTTAAAATAAATAACTTAAACAATTTAGCATAATTTGCATATTTTTTTAATCATTTATTTACCATGGCATACTGAAGACCTGGGATTCATGGGAGGTGAGTGTACCAACTTTTATCCTTCGAGGGCTGCCCTTTCCCTTTCGAATATAGTTATACAACACTATATATGCTTAAAAGTTTCTGTTGTTCTGTTTGTCTGTCTTCAGTATCTAATCTTTAAGTATCTCCAATATTTCTCCACAAAAGTCCACTATACTGTCAACCAGGATCATTTCTATGTGTATATAAATCTGCAATTATAGCAATGCTCAGATCTTTCACTCTCCTTCTTCACTGCTTCCTTTTAATGATCCCTGGCCATGGTTCAACCTGGCTGCCATATGCCCTTATCCATCACCCTTCCTCACCCTCGCCCCACTACAGCAAGATGAAAGCCAAACTGAAGCAGCCCAGTCATTGGATGATGATGGTAGTCATCCTGTGCGTACTGCCCAGCCTGTTTATCCTACCTGGGATGATGATGGCAGCCAACCAGTAGATGCTCCAGCTGCAGAGCCCACTTGGGATGATGATGGGTCTCAGCCGGTGAAGGCTGAGGGTTTGCACAGTGATGGGGCTCAGGTATTGTTCTAGATGAGGCTGTGCTCATGCCTTCACTGGCTGATGAAGAGTCAGACTGAAGGCATGCTGCTGCGGGCACCACCAGTTAGGCATGAAATCAGTTGGCATGGCAATTGGGGGCATGGTGGTAGTAGTAGTAGAAGTCTTAGTGTTAGTGGAGCTGGTTATGTGTTCGAGATCAGAGATTTACTTTGCTGTTTTGTTGCTCTGTCTGTGTTTGTCTTTCTTTATGTGTCTGTCTGTCTCTCTGTCCATTTGTTCTCTTTTCTTCTGCTCTGTGTTTTTAGGCAGAAAGTGTAGCTACCACAGAACAGCCAGCATCAGTGAGTATCCACATACACAAGTCATATTTTCTGGATTAAAAAAGACTGTGTATATACCGTACATGCGTGCGTGTTTGTCAGATTATGTGAGTAGCGGATACATCTCAACATTAACTGTTCAAACCAGATTATTGCATATTTAGGACGCCTTCAGCATTGCATTATTGCTTTACAATGTAGAGAAAGATAAATATCAGGAACAACCATGGAGTTGGAAAGTCATTCCAAACTTTTGAGCAGTAGTGTGTTTGTGTGTGTATACATATATTCAATTAAATTTTATTTGTATAGCGCTTTTAACAATTGACATTGTCGCAAAGCAGCTTTACACAATCAAAAGAAT
>JAOVVB010000049.1:20171431-20217958 GCA_028570985.1 Heterobranchus longifilis
TGTTGTGTTTTTTTTCTGTAAAGTTTGAAAATAAATAAAAAAAACTTTGATCAAAAAAATTCTAAGGTTATCTGTATGTTGTTCTACCAGTAGGAGCCACATTAGATTTACAATCATTTTGTAAAATAAAAATGCCGGATCCTTTTTAGAGGAGGCAGAATATTCTTTTTATTTAGTGATTTATTATATTTGTACCTTTTGCTGTGTATCTCTAGACAGCAGAAACCACTAACGAGAGCACAGAAGTAGAAATGCCACCAAACTTCCTGTTCAAAGTAAGTCTAAATATCTGATCTCATTACAATTTTAACAAACCCATTTAGTGTAGCTTTGCAGGGAATAAAAAAAATCATCCTCAGACTGTTTGCTTAAAAAAAAAAAGGAAATCCTTGAATATATTCATTTTAGGTCCAAGCAATGCACGATTATGCTGCCAATGACTCGGATGAGCTGGAAATGAAGGCAGGAGATGTGGTGCTAGTGATGACTTACGATAACCCAGAGGAACAGGTCAGCACTCCTTCTGTTTTATACTGGATCTTATGCATGATAGATGGCAGCAATGATGTATTTGATCAAAAGGCCCTTCGAAATCAATACATCATTCCATACTTAAATATTCTTTGTGTATAACAAGATTTATTGAAACATTTAGAAACAAAGCTGAAAGTGTTTTGTGTGTGTCCGTGTGGTGTTGCAGGATGATGGATGGTTGATGGGAATAAAAGAGGCTGACTGGTTTCAGGTGAAGGATCACAGCAAAAAAGGAGTGTTTCCTGAAAACTTCACACGCAAAATTTAGAAGCCAGGATATGACTTTTGCCATTCGTTCTTTTTTTCTTGATTCCTTTTTTTTCTGTCTTCACACTTCTGGATGCTTGTCGAGAAGGGAAGTATGAGACTGATGACTGCGCAACACAGGACATGTGTATAGAGAGGGGTTGTCAGACTTTGTCAGTATATTGAGTTTTTGATCCTGTATTAAATTAATTGAAGGCTTTTTTTAAACGTGTTGTCATCTTTTACACAGCTACTGTAATTGACATATTATATGTCCCAGTAAGAATTTACACATCTAAGCTTTTAAGTCTTTTTGTCTGATAAGTCAGTATACAACGGCTAGATGAATTTAGGAAGCCAATAAATAAATAAAATCTGTGAGTAATATCGCTATTTTACTAATAGAGATGAGAAAGTCTGCATGATAATCCTGTGAATAAATATAATCGCATCACAGCTGAGAGTTAGGACGACTTGATCATTTCAGCATTATTTCCAGAAGAGACTAACCGGCAGACCTCAAAGCTCTTGAACTTACTGTCACACTGTAAAAAAGCTCTAAATATATGCAGCTAACCAGTGACATATGCAGCTAATTTAGTAAACAAGGAACAAATATTCTGCTCAGGATGAAAATGAGCAAAAACACTGTGCCCTGTCTAGCCCTTAGATTTTCTTTGGCAATGTGAACATGTTTCTTTGCCTCATTTTTCTTTTTTCATTTCTTTATCAAATTGGTTTAAAAAGCATAATACCATAGTAATATACTTAAACCCTTTCCTGCAAATATGTGATTATGCAATAACGTCTTAACTAATCTTAATTCTTCTGCCACAACATTCTCTGAGACATTCACATGCATCTGTTGTGATTGAAGGGTTTTAGTTTCTGTTGTGATTTGTATTAATTTTCCAATGCATTGTTCAACCAAAAATATGCATTATATTTATTCACCCTTCTCTGTGTTTATAGATTTATTTTTGTACATTGTGAGTAAAATTACAGTAAAAAAAAAAAAGAGATCCTGGTGAGTGTGTAAAGTGCCATGGACTGGACTCTTGGCTGGACTTCTTAGTAATTCCCAGGCCTCTGTGTTATGTCATGTTTTAATTCTTTATGACTGCTCATAATGTGTGCATTAGTTCACTTGTGTATCACTGTATATCTGACACGAACTTTAACCTTGTCACGATTTGCACAGAGGATGAGATAAACCCAGTGCAGCCTGATTCCCACTACATGTGCTGCTGTGTTTGAAGAGAAAGTCTTGTCTTTCACATTTCTTATTGATCTTCCCTTATTAAGGTTCTTTTAATGACAAGCATGAAAGAGCTTTATCCAATCAAGGGTTTGTGTAATCTTGATACTTATTTATTTATTTATTTATTTTTGCCACTGTTATGCTTCAGTAAAATTTAATTACATCTCACTGAAGGAGGATAAGTGATTTACTGAAGCACTTGATGGAGTTCTGGTTGTTGGAATTTGAATAGATTTCATTAGAGAATATACCTACAGGATAGAAAACACCCTTATCCCTCAAGTACTTAATTATAAGAGTATATTTCCTTCTATTCTCGTGCCAGTGCATTTGTAGATGTGTAAATGGTGACAGTTTGTTGTGCTTCATTGACGAACTCACGTAATATTCTACAGTACAAATATGTACAGTAAAGATGACTATTGTGTGAATGAGAACTAAGCATGCTTAACTTCATATGCAGTGTGTAGTCGTATTTGTGTTCTCTTGCTGAGGTGGCTTTCTTGTCCAGGTCCACCTTCTGCCTCTAAGCCATGAATATTCTTCATCTAAATCTGTGTAGCTTACTAAGTCAGCTCAAATAAATGTTGATTTAATCCTACTACCATATGCTCGTTTTTACTGGTTGTCACAAAATATGTTTAAATGTTATATATGATTATATGAAAATAGTAGCAATGATGTAGGTGGTGTAAAGGGAGCTGGTTTAAATCCCTGGTGCACTATGAACAGATGTTGGGTCATTCATCTTCTATACTGCCTATCCTGTACGGGCTGGTGGAGGGCCTGGGGCCTATCCAGGGTGACTTTGGGCATGAGGACAGGGTGCCAATCCATCGCAGGGAACACACACTATGGGGAAATTGGGAATGCCAGTTAACCTAAGCTGCATGTCCTTCAACTGTAGGAGCAAGCCCACCAAGCACAGGGAGAACATGCAAACTCCATGCACAAACATGCAAACTCTTGTCCCTCGAGGTGCGACGGAACAGTGCTAACCACTTCGCCACCGTGCTGCCCTGATGTTTATTCAGTACTTTGTAAAATCAGTAACCTGCATCCCTCATTTATAATCTGCATAATTAAACATTAAAAAATGTGAGTATTGGGATTTTTCACAAAATGATGTATATATTTGTTAAAGATATCTAACTTTGTCAAACATTATTTCCAAATTCATTCATTTCCGATTCATTTTCATATTTTTCAAAGATGAATAGAGGTCCTCATCTATGTATTAAATTATCATTCAAATGTGACTTTGTTACTGTCAAGCTGTAAAAAAAAAAAAAAAAAAAAACAGTTTGCAGCAAAAACTTACTCACTGAACTTAAATCTACTGTACTTTATGGAGTAAAGTTCTGTGTTACTACTCTGAAGAAGGATAATGATTAAGTGGAAACATCCAGTTAGTATTCACAAACAATTCATCTTACACAATCCTGGAGTCAAAGGTCACCAAAGATTTAAAGAGCACACAAAGTAAAAGAGAGATTAAGGCCTTTGTCTGAAGGTGTTCTGCCAGTGATATAGTCTCTTGAAGGGATTCGGTTCATATTGAAAGCAAAAGCTGCAGGACTAAAAGAGGACTTACTCTGCGCTGACGTGCAGAAGAGCTGTAACGCAGAAATGGTAAAGGCAGACAGACATAAGTGGATGGCAACATGTCCTCGGCGTGACATCAACGACGCAGACACACTGAAGAGTCTTAAAGTGGACTGCCATCCTCCGCTCTTGCTAAATATAGCCTTGGCATTGCAGGTAAGGTGTGTTGTATTTCAGTTTGCTGCTGACAGAAAGGATTGTCAAAGAATCACTTCTGGCATCAGTATATAGATTAGCAACTGTCCACATGAGCCAAATTTAATTGAACCATTTCTAGAACTTTTATTATTGGTTCCACTTTTAAAAAATCACATATTGTTGTAATAACATGGCATACAGCAGAGGTCATGTGGAATAAAAGTTTCTTAACAAAAACAGTTGATTCAAATACTGTGTGTAAAATTTTACATATTTTTTAAAAATAATTTTTAGTTTTTTTATACTATACATGATAGGATGTAGTTTGGCTTTCTACTATAATTACTTTGTGCAAATACCATAGAGATTGTCAAGAGTAATTCACTCACTCACTCACTCATCGTCTACACCACTTAATCCTGTATACAGGGTTGTGGAGGTCCTGGAACTTCTCCCAAGAAACATTATGCCATTTTGCACGAGGCCGGGTACACCCTGGACAGGGTGCCAAACCATTGCAGGGCTCACACACATACACACACTCATACACTCATAGACACAATACGGGCAATTTGGGAATACCTAATCTGCATGTCTTTGGACTGTGGGTGGAAACCGGAGTACCCGGAGGAAACCCACCAAGCATGGGGAGAACATGCAAACTCCATGCACACCGAGGCGGGACTCAAACCTGACCAGGAATCGAACCTGAAGGTGCAAGGCGACAGTGACGAAAGTAACTGAGTAATTGTAAATAATGAAAAATATTTTTCCTTTTAACCTTCAAATCAACAACATGGCACATTTTATGCTAATAATCAAATGTACCATATTTACACATTTATTCCCTTAACATTATGGTATTTTGTTATTTCATTCTTTCATGTAAACCAAAGCACCAGGCTTCTCTGTTCTTTTTCCTAATTTATCTCCTGTACTCCAATAAGATTTAGAACTGTTTTAGCAGGTCTATACAACTCTCTCTCTCTCTCTCTCTCTCTCTCTCTCTCTGCAGCATGTTATGGTCCATTCCTCTCTGTGTGCATTGGTAGTTGGAGCATTAGTGCCTCAGGCTGAGAAGGAAAGAACAACTGCCTCTGTGTTCTTTTACTCTGGTGTTTCTGCACTCCTCCAGACTTGTTTTGGATCACGGTAAACACCTTCTTGTGACTTTGCACTTTCTCTGTCACTGTCCTACTTTTTCTGCATGTGCACTGTTTAACATAGCACCTACTCTCTATCTTATTTGCAGCTTGCCATTGATCCAGGCTCCATCACTGGACTACCTGGTTCCAGCGCTTGTCTTACTTTGTGCTGGTCAGTCACCAATACTACACCAACAGGACTTATGGTGCACTTCAGCCTGTGTGCAATCTGATTCATAACTGTAAATCATACTTTATGCACTGACACCAATTTTTCTGGTTTCTGCAGGGAGTCATGCAGCCTGCAGGGGGCAGTGTGATCAATCAGAGCAGTTTGAGGTCTCTGCACACCAGCTGAGAGAGGTGCTGTACTGCTGTCCGTGGTGCTGAACCCTCAGACCACCCCTCTTCCTATTACCTCATAACAACAGCTACACGTGCTGACTGTCTTCTATAATCTTAAACCTATTTACCACAGAACCTATAAAAACAATTAGGCTGGAAACATACCATCAAGCATGGGGGGAACATGCAAACTCCACACACACAGACTTGAGGTGGGAGTTAACCCCCTCAACCCTGGAGGTGCAAGGCTACAGTGCTAACCACTATGCTACCATGTGTGGTGGAGAGAAAATTGAAAAACAAGTTTTGAATAAGTCATGGTTTATATATGGACAAAAGTGATATGATTTTTCCTGAGAGAATTTACCAATAAATTTTTCTCTTCCTATGTGTCTAGTTGCAGGGCATGGCTGTAGTAGCAGGCCTGGTGCAGTTGTCAGTGGGTTTGTTTGGTGTGGGCGGAGCCACGCTGATCCGAAGTGGCCCGCTTGTCCTCGCTCCTGTGTGTTGCATGCTGGGATTCTCCATCTACAGAGAGGCAGCTCTGCTCTGTTCAGACCACTGGGGATTTGCTCTGCTGTGAGCATCACATAATATTGGGGTTGGCTTTGTGCTTTATGAGTTACACTGCCTGGTCAAAAAGAGTAGCACTTTCAGAAAGGTTTCATTATTGGACTGCAATAATAACATTATGTGATGGGAACCCAAAGAATTGGGACCAAATAGCTGTGTGGCTCAGAAATCCAGTACTTAGTGGTAGTATTTTAGGTCTCTGCTAGCTGAAATAAAAACAACCTGTACTTTTGTTTTCAGGACTGTGGTTTTGCTGGTGTTTCTGTCGCAGTACCTGCGTTGCTGGACTCCCTCTGCCCATCGAAAGCTCCCACTGTACCCTGCAGTCAGCATGCTCTCGGTGAGTTACAGCATTACATACAGTACATCAAGTTTCCATGACCCTAAATACACTATAGTGAGCAAATCCAGTCCCAATATTTTTCCAATTTCAACTTTACACAATTACTTGATTGCTAAGTAAAAGCTGTTACTTTAGGGGTTTTAGGTACTTTAGTTTATATTATATATGTATAGTAATGGGACATAGTTTATAACCTTTCTTATATTTTATTCAAATAGTAACACATGCGCTCCTGATATCAATGTTAAGATTCTTTTTAAAAAACAATTCTAATGTTAATTTGATTACTTAATGCACTTTATTAATTGATTTATTATTAAAGCATTGAGCTGTTATTGTGATGTAAATGTTCTTTTATAGCATTTTGTAATGTAAAACGTAAAAACAAAGACTTTATTGTAAATCACGTTATTGAACAAATCCAAATATTGAATTAACTATACACACATTGTGCCTAATGTATTCTAGAGATTAATAAATGAGGTAAATGAAGGTGACTTGCTCTCTAATAGACATTCTGTAGTTAAGCAACAGAATACTGCCCAAGCGATACTCAGAATAGGGTTTAATAACATGCTTTGTGTGCTTGTGTGTAGGTGCTGCTGTCTGTGCTGTTGGTATGGGTTGTGTGTGCTGCTCTGCAACACTGTGGACACATCACTCCTCATTCTGTGTCCCAACTCCTTTTCAAGGATGATTTAAATACGACCCAGTTTCAGGAACGGACAGCTGCAAATTCCTCTAACCTCCTTTCTTCAACGTGGTTTAGCCCACCCTTACCTGGTATTCTTACATGGAAGATCACGCAGTGTCTCATTCACATAAAAATATTAAAACATTTAACCTGATGTGGTTTGTTATTTTGGTGTTGCTCTGGTTTGTCTGGCTTTACTGATGATATTATTTCCAACATGATTGAAACTGAAGTTTTTCTTAATATGATTTATATGAGCAGATTTATGGCTTGTTTTTTCCATAAAGGTCTTGGGCTCCCCCTTCTGTCTGGTGACAGTATTGCAGCAGGGATTGCAGCAGGGTTGTCTTCTTGTATAAGCTCTCAGACGGTCTATGTAGTAACAGCCCGGCTTGTGAAAGCTCCCACACCTCCAGAACAGGCGTGTAACAGGGGGCTGAGTGTAGAGGGTCTGGGCAGCGTGCTTGCTGGGCTGATGGGGGCGCCGGTGGGGCTCTGCAGCAGTGTGCCTAATGCCAGTATGATCGGTCTCAGCCAGGTATGAGAGAAAAGCGTACAAAGCTTCCTCCATGCCTCTATGTTTCACAGTCTTAAGCAATGGTTCAGAAAAATTATTCAAAACCGTATAATGTACAAGAATATCTGTCTCTGTCTCTCTGTTTCCAGTGTGGGTCTCGGGCCACAGTGCAGCTCGCCGCTGTGATGCTGCTGGGTGTGGGTTTGTTCCTCCAACTGACCCAGCTGCTTACTTCAGTCCCTCTGGCTATCCATGGTGATCATACTCATAATCATTCTCAACCTCTCATACTCACACTCTCATCATACCTGCAAACCCTGTGAAGATCACACTATTGAATTCATGTCTTTACGTCCTCATTTCAAGGTGCTGTGCTCAGTGTGACCTACACAGTGGCTGCAGCGACAGGAATAACGTACCTCCAGTACACAGATGTGGACTCAGGGCGCAACATTTTCAACACTGGTTTCACAGTATTCATGTCTTTAGTGCTTCCTCGCTGGTTCAGAATGCAGTCTGGATTTATCTACACTGGTAGGATGAAGACATTTAAATGTTCTCCTCTCACTGTAAAACAGGGTTGTGTTTTTGATCATTTTGGGTGGAGTGCACTAATTTGAATGTTTCTGCATTTAGGTCTCCGCAGTCTTGACATCTTTTTGCAGTCTTGTCTGATGCTTCCAGTGTTTTTAGTTAGCTTTTTAGCCTTTCTTCTAGACCACACGGTTTCAGGTATTAAACATATTCACTAATGAAAAAAAACCCACCATGTATTTTATTCAGTTGTTTGACTTTCTCAAATTCAAATACATTAAAGAAATATCTGACTGACCACACACAAAACACACACATACACACCTTTATCTCTTCCTCACTGACTACTCTTTATTTTCTTTCTTTTCACATCCTATGCTCTTTCTCATTAATTATATACTTCCTCATTACTTTTCGTCCTTTTTTCTCTCCGTCACCATTTCTTTCATTGATTTTTTCCCCTTTGTTTCCTTTCTCTATCCTCCTAATTTCAATCTTTCTATATCAACCCCCTTCTCTCCATCTTTTTTTCTTTTTGACTTCCTTCATTTTCTTTCACCAACCCCCTAACCCCAGAAACGTAAACCATCTTCTTAATTGTTGTTGTTGGTGGTGGCAGCGGCATTGTTGTCATCATTATCATAAACTGTTCCATCTCATTTTGTGATCCAGGAACCCTGTCTGAGAGGGGGCTTGAACACAATCAGAGCACAATGAAGATACAATCATTAGCTGATAAGCCACAGGAAAACAGCCAAAGCTTAGCAACTGTGTACGAGCCTCCACAACCTGTGAAAAACATGATGGCCTGGCCTGGTCTACGTAATTTTCCTTTCTGTGCCTGCAGGAGCCTGGAGGTGGAGAAAATCACAGTGACATCTGCGGAGATGTCAAGCTTATTACCTCAGTAGGCTGAATGAAAGCATGTATGTGTTGCTGATAAAGTTAAACTGCATCAGATATGGTTTTATATTGCACTGTGTCAAAATGTTCACCTTAACTGGTGTGTTGAGTGCTTTCAGTTCATCTGGTTATATACAGTATATACACTCTCATATTCCATATCATAACCATGAAAGTTGTAACAGGAAAGAAAAAAAGGAGGGAACACATGTATATTTCCATATAGTTTAATTTTGAAAAATAGATCTTTAAATATTTTTATGAACATATAATTTTGACATCTTTTTGGTAAAAAGTTAATAATGCCACAAAAAAGGTAAATAAAGCACGCCAGATTGCAAGTATCACTCCATAAAGCATACGTAGGGAATTTGCATACTGAGCATTTACAAAGGATGCTGGCTAAAACAGGCTGCTCTTTGACACATCTGTATTGAGTGAAGTTAATAAATAGTAAATAGCAGAGTATAGCTTAATTAGTATGGCTAAAGTTGCAAATGTTGTGTATTTTACCCCTTGTGTATGCTATATGTAGAAATACAGTGTACAATGTGACTATTAAATACATGATAAAGTTACAAAGGACATTTCCAGCAGGAAAACACGAAACATTACAGCTCTGAAAAGTCTAAGACACCAGGTTTGGACTTTTAAGAGACGGACAGGACGTAACACATGACTTACAGAACGGTACAACATCAGGAGTGGGAAGTACCAGATATCTAGCAGATCTGGTCGATTTTCTTTGTTGCCTTTAGTAATAACTGCATTTGTTTGTGTGTCCCAAGCCCATGTTATCTCCATATAACACTTTATTATACTGAACCAGCTACAGTATCAGACAGGCTAAGACTGAGCTACTACTTACCTGAGCTAATTTATCTACAGCTTACTTCTGTTGCATTACCTCAGTCCGGATAGGAATGGTTATTAATATCATGTATGCACATATGTGTAGAAGTGTGCGTGTTTGTGTATTTGTGTTTGTGTTTGTGAGTATGCTCCAGTGTAGGCAAATAAAAAAACCCATTTCAAATAGTTTTGCATTGAATATTTTACATGTGAGTTTTGGGGACGTCCTCCAAATGAGAACTCACCCAGGAAATTACTGCAATCTTCAAGTCTTTAAAGAGAACTGATTTTTTTGTATGGGACCAAAAGTTATTCTGTTCTTTCAGTTCTCTCATTATGTCTGATTTCTCTTTTTGCATTTCATTTCTCTCCCTCTCATCTATCAGAAGCTACAACACTCCAGGGGTGAAAGTGTTTCGGGTCGAGTATGTGTGTTCCAATCCCGTGCAGCAGTGAGGAGTACCAGTGTACCCCCTCAGCCTGGTGGCCCATCGGCCCTCCCCAATGATGAAGTGCCCTTAGTGGGCCGAAAGCAACATGAGCAAGCCAATGTTCATCCATGGCTGCATAGCAGGAAGACACAATGTCATTAACTACAACTGTGCCATGGATAGTGAGAGGCGCGAACACTCCCATGTCCTCCTGTAGCTGAATCCTTTTTACCCGGGACAGCGTTCCTTCTTGTCCTGGTCCCTGAGTCGAAACCACACACTGACCCAGCTGAACTTCGCTGGCGAACACAGTCCTGAGCTGTCCACTAGCCGCTGAGCCCGAGCAGTTCCCCTTAGCTATAAACACGAGGTGGGCAGCTGTGAGGCTTAATGCAGCACCAGACTCTGTCTCTATTGTATAAAACAGTGTGCGGGTGAAGGACTGGCGATCTAGGAAGGCGATGACCTCGCTAAAGATGAGCTCCCCACTGCCGTCACCATGTAATGATGCCAAGACTCGTTCACCGAGCTGCAGATCCTGCATGGCCTTCCTGCTCCCATTCTCCAGACTGACCAGAGCTCCTCCCGGAAAGCAGCCACCTGTCTTAGCAGCCACAGAGTGTTCTTATAAAAAGAGAAAGACACACAATTAAAAATTTGTAACCTATTTAAATGTTAAACTTACAGAGCAATCCATTATATTAAGCAGTGTTCGACTGGAAATGTGATATTTCTTCACACACTTCACATCGTCTCCATCTCTCTGATCCTCTCTCAGTCATTGCAAACATGTAAAAAAAAACACCAATAAAATCGAAAGTCATCTACAGTGGCAAAACAACTTTGTGTGCAAGCAAACATTTTAAACACCATTCTTAAAGCTAATGAGTTTTCTCTTTCACTCAACTTGAGTTGCTGCGTAAAAATACAATATAAGCTAATAAATAACCACAGGTCTTTATAACAGACTCTGCTTTCCTCTTGCAGAAGTTACTCGGTCAGACTTTGCAAGATGCTATAGAGCCGGCAACGAGAGTCAAGTCTCCTTAGAGCCGAACACAAATATTTGGAAAAGGTGAGGACCAAGGCCAGGTGATAAGACATGGCTGAGATAAGAGATCTTAGAAAAGGAACAACGGAATAACCATCTAGAAACAAAAGAGCAGGTTAATCATCTCAAAAGCACTTTAGTAACTTGCTCTACTTTTAACATTCTGTCTCACTCAGTCTCTCACTCTCTCAGTCGGCTCTCTGCCCTTTCCACACCTACCTTATAGGACCCAAAGGTACACATTATGAAACTCAGTTTCCACAACTACAAAGGGAGAGGTTTAGAGGTCAATGCACTTTTACTGAATGCCTACAAGTATTTTTTTTCCGAGTTCATATCACATAAGAAGAGTACCACATCTCTTCTCCACAGCACAGGCTAAACTTTTTGGGAATTATGTTGTGGCTCAACATAAAAAAAAGACTAAAAATAAATGATAAAAGTTACAAAGTGGTATAAAAAAATCATCATGTTGTGATTATTTTAGATAAGTTCAGATCACAAATGCGATATCATAAATATTACATTTTTAATAATTAAATAGCATTTAGTCAAATTCGCAAACCTGCAGCGGTACTGCTTTTTGCGTAGCAGAACACACCTATAAAGGACTTTGATAAGGCAGGCGCAGACAACAGGGCTTGCCTGTGTTTGCTCTCCCTATCAGAGTGATAACAAAAGTGCTTCATGAACGTCCACACACAGAAGTCCCATTGCTCAACAGGGGCCCAAAACTGACATTTTTCAAACTTAAGTGTTGCGCTAACACATAAAAGTCATAGGACATAGGGTCAAGTTTTGTGTGTTTATGTAAAAAGAGTGCAAAAAGAGGTCAAAATCTATTCCTGCAACATTGTTTCTGACTGAAATGGACAAATCACTCATTCCATTGTCCCAAAAATATACAAATAACAGAAGTATGGAACAAGAATACACAAGTAGAAATTAGGAGACAGAGTGTGTCTGAATCTGACCTGCTCTTAGCAGAGTAAAGAATTAGCTCAGATTCAGTCAAACATTACTCACAGTTTACAAAAGATATTTTCGATAGCACAGACAATAGAAGAGTTATAACTAGAAAAATTCCAGTCTTTCCTTCCTGGTTGGTAATTTATTCCCGGTTGACATGAGTATAGGGAGGTGTTTACGGCCTAATGATGTGGTCTGTTACCTGGTCATCACCTCCAGCCCATGTCTCCCACTTACCTCACCTACTAATGAGAATAGAGCACAATCCACAACCGGACACACCTGAGCACTACTGCCTATCCAGTCACACCCAGAAGTCTATCACTTCGAGCATTTGTGTTTCTATCGACTCTTGCAGTTTAATCTGGTGTAAGTCTAGTCTAAAATGTGTAATCTTAGTGTGACTAACTGTGGCTATAAATGTATCATAAAAGGGACACTTCTTGATTAACAGCCACACGTAGTGAAACTAATTCAAGTATACATCCAATCCAGCCATTTACAGCTATTTGTGCATTGCACTGTGCAGCATGAGGCATAATCAACTAATCATCAGCCTAGTAATTAGGTGATAAGGGCAATTAGAACTGTTTTAATAAACAGGTGCTACATTATAAATTGGTCACTAAGTCTTAGGCTGGAGTTACGGAACAGCATTTTACTGTTATGATATATAAAGTTGAACACTAAATTCAATGTTTTGTTTTTTAAAAATACATTACTTTCTTAAGACAGGATATCCTTGACTTTATCTCCAACAAAAGATATCCAGTTGCTTTAATATTAAGATTGACAACTTCCCACTTCCCACTATTACTAATTATTTATCATAAATCAATACAGAGGGTGTTTTTAATCTTAAAACCGCACGAGTAAAATGTGGTATTCTTATGCCCTTGACAATCTGATAGCCTTAAAGTGTGAAGTCTTGTTCCTACCTGACTTCACGCTGCAGTGCACGTGTGCTTTGGACTCGTAGTGCACCCAGTCAAAGCCGGCTTCAACTGCCAGCCGTGCCAACATGCCGTATTTATTACGGTCACGGTCTGAGGTGGTGATATCCACTGCCCTGCCTTCATAGTGCAGTGATTCCTCAAGGTGATTGCCATCCTCATCCCAGCCCTCAGTGACCCTCAGTTTGACACCTGGCCACATGTTCATGACAGAGATGGCCAGCGAGTTCAGCTTGTCCTTACAACGCTGCAAGATCAGAAACTTATGTCAAGATTATACACATACAATGAAAAATGCAGTTCTCTGGAAAGTAGAGCACTGCAGGTCTGTTTCATTATTACCAAGACTAAGCATTGGCCTAATTCTGTCCAGAAAAAGTCTATGGATAGTGCATAGGCAAGTTCTAAATGCAAAAAGAAGTGAAAAGCACCTGTTAGTGGCTACATATTTGGCTTTGCATAATTATATAAGATAAATAATATTAATTCCAAATTATGCTGTGATAAAGGGGACTTGGGATGGAGACAAAACAAAGGAATGGTAGGTGGGACTGTAACTTAAAGAAAATTTTGCTTACAGTAACAGAGCAAAATATGTAGACATGCAATCAACAAGTCATCAGTAAAGCACAAAGGTCACTGTCGGAGGTGGTCAAAGTTTATGATCACATACAAGCTGGCCTTTCTGCTACAAATAAAAAAATGCTTAAGTAGGATTTATTGTAGATTCAAGGAAATTTCACATGGAACCATATTATGCAAATATTATATAAATATCTGCACTCGTTTATCCATAAATGTCTAACCTATAGAAATGTTAAATACATTGTATTTGAAATTGCCTTGAATTCTGTACGTACATATATTCATACCTTATCCTACTCTTTAGCTAACTTTATTTCTGAAAGCTGCTACACATTTTACATTCTCAAACACCTGAGCAAAAAAATAGTTGCTAGAAGGATTTATCAAGCTATAACAGCCAGTTAGTCGTGATTTCCACTGTCACACTTTTATTCATTCATCATTTTAAAAATCCTGGAAAACTTCGAAAAAGTACAAAGCAAGCATTTTTTTCTTTTTGCTTTTGACATGCTTTCACATTTTCAAGGGTTTTTTCTGTATATTAGTCATATTTGTATTTTTATTATAGAAACAAGCAGACACTGCCAACACACAGAACACAAACATGACAGCCTGCTATTTTCAGCAATATTTGTTCTGAAAGCAAAAAAACCACACAGACGTTGCCTTTTTTCTTGACGTAACTGTCAGATGGTTTATGCTCTCTAAATAAGGCGTATAAGATGCTCTAGAATGTCATGTGTTACCAAGTGATGATGTTTTGCTCAGTTTGTGTGCTTGCATAGTTAATACGGTTGTCGGTTTTTTTTTTGTTGTTAAACTAATATGCCTTTCATGGTAAAGCACCTGTTAACTACTTGGAGGGGATCAACACAGGCATAAAATTCAAATAGTAAAATATTATTAATACTCAACTAAATTTGTGTAGACAGTTTCCTTTCACGTGTTAGATCCTACTTTGACCATCCAGTTTAATATCATTCAGCTTTATTTTCGTAAAGCACTTTTTAGGAAAAACAATTATAAATAAAGCCTGTATAACATGTATAACATTCATAACTTAAAATTTGCATAAGTGAGTCAGAAAAGAAAAGGATGGGAAAGCTGAACAGGGTTAAATAGGCAAATAGAAATTCTGGTTAGTGAGTGAAACCCTTTGCAGATAACCAATTAAATGAGTAATCTCAAATGAAACAAAACTGAATGAGGACATATAGTCCAACACTACTGTGTGTAAAAGTATGAAGTCCAATAAAAGTACTTAAAACAGAGACATGCTGGCCATGTCCCAGGGAAAATGAGAGCTCTGGTTTAAACTGCGTGACTCTAGCCTATGGTGCTGAATGAACACTGGACACCGCAAGCACGCGTGAGCACCGTGACTGTAAATTCGGGACAGGGGGTTTGTCTGTGTGGAAGAAGCGTTCGAAAAGATCAATCCCCCTTTAACGTGGCGCGCGGCTGCTCCAAATGCGCCGTGTAACCGGATCCCCGGCGCCGAGCGCATCTCCTAATGGGACCGTAATCGAATCGGTTACCTGGGTCATAAGCCGGTCCGCGCCCGTGTTCTCCTCATCCTTGAAGATGATGTCGGGGTTGTAGTTGGGAGTGAGCTCCTTGAAGCGTTCCGAGTTCCTCGTGATCTTGCCCTCGAGTCTGCCGCTGGCGCCCAGTGTCTTCTCGGCCACGTTCGGGCTGAACTGCTTGTAGTTGAGCGGCGTGAGTTTCTTGGGAGGCCGGCGCTTGCCGAAGCCCCTGCCCGGGCCGCACGCTTCGCTCACCGGGGCGCAGATCAGCGCGCAGGCGACCAGGAGCCCCAGCACCGCGGGAACACGCATTACCCCCTCTCAAAACAAGAAAGCCCCCAAACACGGAGTGCTACGGGGGCCACGGGTCAAGGATGAAACTCAAACTGTCCCCCTTCCTCCGCACTCCCTTTTACGCTCCTTTTCCCCCCCACAGGGGAGTAAAGAAATTGAGGGATCTTTAATTCCTTATTGCTTTTATCCTCGTCATCGTCTGTGCGTAAAAAGTGCGCGAGGCTGTCATGCGTCGCAGGAGGAACGCGTCAAAACAAAAGCAGGATCCAGTGGTGCCGAGAGGACAGTGCCTCTCCATACGCACTGACGACAAACAGCGGAATGGAAATGAGAACAAGTCCATTTAATTAGAGGCTACACGGGGTTCCTGGTAAGTCCTTTTATTTAACTTAGCGCAGAGATTCGGAAAGCAGCGCGCAGGGACAGACTGACAGGGTGCGCAGTGAAGACTGAGAGCCGGCTGCTGTGAGGAGGAATCCTCATGTTCTGCGCTCGTCTTTGCCTTCTGGCGTACTTCGTCCACTCTTCGTCTCTGGAGCTGGAGTGATCAGTAAAGAAAGCAGTAAAGACCGCGCCCTGGCGCTCCTGCACTCCTACCCCTATGCTGCCCGCCTGCGCCACTCCTCCTCCCCCGCGATACACACCGGCTCTGCCACGGACCGCCGACTCGGCCGCTCTGACACACAAACACACACAAACACACGCACGCAAGCACGCAAGCACGCCGCTGATGCAGCAGGGCTGTTGTTGTTTCCCACTTGTGTACTATGCCACAGTTTTTTTCCAACCTCTACATTGATTACTGAAGTGGACTTGGTTTCATGCGCGGATCGGCGCGCAGTGTTGTGGCCCTGAGTCACCTCAAACCTCAGACTAACAGCAGCCTTCGTTTCCTCCTCCTCCTCCTACACTGACCCCGGTGAGCGTGCGCACACGTGAGTAGATATACAAACAGCACATACACACACACACTTAACTGATTCAGAGAAGCTAACGTTTATTTGTATGTATTTTATTCATTAAAATTAGTATTGTGTCTAGATTATAGGTCAGGCAAAGTGTAGATGAAAGCACACTACTCAGTTGCACCATCTAAGTACTGTATGTATAAGACAAGAATTGTTTCTTGGTTGCAAAAATGGCTACATACTGGTATTATTGGCAGCACAGTGGCTTAGTGGTTAGCACTGTCGGCGTGCACCTCCAATTTGCATGTTCTCCCTGTCCCTGGTGGGTTTCCGTCAGGTACTCCGGTTTCCTCCCACTGTCCCAACACAAGCAGATTAGGCTAATTGGAGTCAAACCACAGTCATAAAAATGGGAATAAATATAATGGTCACCCTTGGCCTCCACGGTGCCTAGTTGGGCTACAGAGGTTCCTAGATAAATGGATGGAACAGTATTATTGTTAGCTAAAGTAAGATATCTACTATAGTAATGTAAATAGGGATGAAATATGATTGAGTCATTAACTCTGCATGAAGTCTGTACAAACAGAACCTCTCAGAGAACGTGGTGCAGTTGGGGTATTAAGGCTGATTTTCATTGTCACCAGCGTGCTTGTTTCTCTATGAGGCATGAATCTATCCTTGTGTTTTTTAATTAGAACACATTAGGCTACCTTTTAATAGAAAATCTGACTTTTCTCACCAAATAATTTTTAATTAACAGAAGCAGCACTCATACTCATACATAGGTCAGCAACCTTCGTCCCACCAGTTCAGAATAGCAAAGTACACTAAGCACTTGTCCATAATCAGCAAAGACATTGCATACAGTATTGTTCTGTCTTTGAGACTGAGAATACAGTCTAATTTTATCTTCACTCACAGGGCTGCAGTCTGTACCAGGCTGTACTCAGGTGATGGACAGTGGCATGACTCTCCTGAGGGCTCCACTGTTCTAATTGCAGATGGAGCAGGTAAGGGGGAGAGGGCAGAGTATAATTAGGAACAAGCTTTCACAGGCGCGGCTCTTATTTTACCGCACTGAGAGAGAGAGAGTGAGAGAGAGAGGATGCTCCACTTACACAGATGGAGGACTGTGTGCCTCTGTCGATGAGTCTGCCTGTCGGTCGGCTAGCGGCGAAAGACTTGAGAAAAGCTAGATCTGTGACACTTGCACTCTGTTAGCTCTTTCTTAAACGAGAAAGAAAAACAGCCGCACGTCTTCTAAATTAGCTCCTCAAATATTTGCCAAAAAGAAGCTTGTGGTTTTGTGCCCATTTCAAAAGCAAATTTTACCAACGTTTGCGGTCTGGCATTGATTTATATTTTTTATTATTTGTGTGGATGAAGTATTTTGGTTCAGGGGAGTATTTAATAATAAGATATTTTAGTTCTGTTTAGGTCTGTCTGTCCTCATGTGGGACAGAGAAGTAAAGAGTAAAATCAAGCACTGCTATCTCATTCTCATTCACTTTTTCACCCACAAGGAGTGCTATCTCCTTCTCATACTCTCTTCTACCCAAAAAGACGTCTGGCTCATTCTCATTCTCATTTCACCCATACCTTCATGCTTTTGATCACCTATAATAAATGGTTTATTTAATGAAGGGAACTGATTTTGAGTTTAAATTGAATTAAATAAGTTTAAAGTTTTTTCCCCCATTGCTTAGAAAGGCAAGAGAAAATGCAGCAATACAATATGCATTAAACATCTTTAAAAGGGAGGCTTGGGTCAAATGAAAACAGCTTTAGTATGTATAAACATATATGACATGGACAGACATGGACAGACCAATTACAGAGTTTGTGGATCCTATGGAGTATGTTTTTGTTCTTTTAGAAGTACTGTAGAAAACCTATGAACTCAGCCACCTGAAGGTCTGGCTATTGAACTAAACTGTTGATAGTACTTCACATACTTTTGATGTATTCTTATCCTATCAGAATTTCCTTCCACCCTCAAGAGCAGAAACTACAGCATGAATTACTATACGTGCTGTGGCTGCTTTTTACCATCAGGTGTGCGAGAGCAGCAGTTTAGATTGCAGCCTAAGACCGTTGATTTAGCTGAGCTATTAATTTTCTGTTGTGAAATGAGAGGATGTATGGGATAAACCAGGAGTAGATGGGCGCTTTTCACATAACATCAATCATTCAGTGCCATTTACAGTAAGTAAGTGAGGGGCTGTCATGTAGAGTCCAAGAGCTACCCAAGGGAAGGACATGGGAAGTGAAGCAGGAAAAAGAGTGGCAGAGAAAGAAAGAGAAAGAGCATAGGAAAATTGGTGTTTTCCTGGTATTAAATGGTAAACAACTCTGTTTTTAGTTGTTTTTATACTGCAGGACTGGCGTTCTTGTGGCTGCGGTGGGATTCGGTGTTTCAGTCGGCCTGTCGTTCTCCTCAAGGTAATAGTTGCTGTTTTTTTGTTTTCACCACTTCCTCCTGTCCCCAACAGCCTTATGGAGAAACAGAGAAGTCCTCTCTCTCTCTCTCTCTCTCTCTCTCTCTCTTTCTCTCTCTCTCTCTCTCTCTCTCTCTCTTTCTCTCTCGTTTTTTCTCCTTCCCTGTCTCTTCAATCAAAAACTTTTGCCTTAATTGCAAACTTTATAGCAGTCACTCTGCACCAGTTAATCCAGGTCCATAGGGAAACCAGCAACGTTTGGAAGTTTTCTTGGAGCCAAACGAAGAGATGAGACACATATCATCAAATTTTTGCATACAGGAAGCACACTGTCAGTGACTGATCATTTTGTTCCCTCTTCAAGCACTTGGGCTCCCTGAACGGCTGAGGCCATCATTGGAGCGAGCAAGGAAAAAATAATACCAGAGATGTCTAAAAGCAGAGGCTAAAAGCAGCCTGAGCTAGCGGCCTGCTAAAAAAACAAAGCACTGCCCAGGGGAAGAGCGAAGGGTCGGGCAGCGTGGTCCGGACTTGCCACAGCCGCGTCTCTCTGCGTAAGTGCTCCTGCCAAATAGCTGTAATTGAGGCCCAAAGTCCAGAGCCCTGAATAACTCAATGCATCAATGGCAGCCTGTGGAAGCTGCCCCCTTGCTTTCTCTTTCTGTTGCTATACCTTCAGAACCACCTTCACTTTTTCCTTTTTCATCGTTACCCAAAATCCTCCCTGATCTCTGTTGGCCTAAATCCTCTCAGCTAAATATAAGACTGTTATTAGGAAGAGAGTTAGATACTCGACTGTCAGCATTTGATTTAAGATTCAATAACAGTCTTCAAAACTGTTATGGCATTATAATAGAAATAGGTCCCTTCACCAATTAATTTCAATTTTGATGTAGTGAAGTGAAGGGATATATGTACAGAAAACCACAGACTGTTTGAAGATGAAATAGAAAGAATCAGAAGTGAAGCTGATGATGAACAGGAGAGGATGCTACCAGTGTTTGGGACAATTGTGCTGACTCCAGCATTAAATATGGAGCTGAAGCGCATGTTGCACATCTTTCACTGCTTCTTGCTCCTGCTGGCTCCCTCTCTCAGGCTCCTGAGGCCTGGCCTTTTTTTTCGTTCCTGCACGTATGCCACAGCTGTGGTCGTTGTGGTGATGTTTCACTGCTCAGAATGGATACACCAGCTCAAAAACGTTCTTATTATATTTATATTTTACTACACCGCCGCTAGCCCTGCCAGCTGTGTGCTGGCTAACAGCCCATTTCCTTTAACTAGGCTGTGACAATATGGTTAAAACAGTTAAACCCTGAGGTAACATAAACAATGATGGGCAAGCGTTAACATAAACAGTCTTGGTATACAAAGTCTGCTTATGGGGCGAAAAAGGAAGGAGACGATAATTGAAAGAGAGGGATGAGGATGAGTTGTCATGGTGATTACTGAAGCATAGTGATTGTTTTTTCATTTGGGTTTTGGGTTTTGGGCGGCACATGTTTCTCCATATCCATCTCCACAGCAGCTGTCTTGGGTTGTTTCGCACATGTACTTGAATAGAAACTATAACGTGAACGCTACAAGTTCCTAGGTGCTGTTCATCTTTTCTAAACCAAGACTTTCTTTAATGCTTCCTTTTCCGTGAATAGTGTTTACACAGAAAATACAGGAAACAAGACAGGAATGAGAGGATGAGAGGGAAAAAAAGCAGGAAGTGAGAAAAGCATGTTTATGGAGAAGAGAGAAAAGCAGAAGAATCATGGGACAGATTTGATGAGGTTGCTACTCCTCCCTGCTTCCGCGGCCCATGTCGGCTTGCTGCTAGCGAAGCGTGGTGTGTGCACTTGCGCACACTTTCCGCTAGCTTGTCCCCAGCTCCGGGCAGGGACCCTCTAATTAGGGCTGTGGGCAGGCCTGCACTCTTTGAAGCCTGCAGCAGCAGCAGAGCAGCTAGCCACAGCCGGGGTGACAGCGGCATCCCGCAGAGGATCACGAGACAAACCCATACAACATGGACACGCAGGACCCATTCTCTCCTTTTCTCCCTTGTATCTCTTTTTTATACCTTATCAATCACAAAAGTCTGCAAAAAGGTTAAAAACAATTAGCACACGCGACGAATTAAGGTGATTGACACCTAGAGAAGGATGGACGATTTATCAGATGAATCTGTGCCTGAATGATGAAGTCACATGCAAAGATTTTTGTTTTGTTTTGTTTTTTGATGCCTTGTTTTAAGTGAAGTTCATAATTTAGCAAACCAATTAAATTAGTGAATGAACTCCCTGGTGAAAAAATAGTAAATAAAAATTTGAAAAATAGTAGGGCCTTTTCTTCTAATTTTAACTTTTTCCGCATCTGTTTTCAGGTCCCCTTACTCCCTTTCTCACCTATATGTAGACCAAGGCTCACAGCAGGGCAGTATAGCAGATCTGACCACAGGTAAACACGGCCGCACCACAAACGTGCTCACCTAGCACCATAATGGACAAAAATACCGCGTTGCAATGAATGCAGGCTCACATATCATCAAGGGGAATGCTTGAAGAAAAAGTTCTTAAAAGCAGCAGACTGACTGGAGTTAGTTATATCATCCAAAAACCACAGTCTGATTTATTGCTGATAGCTTTTCTGTCATCACGATTTGTGTGTGTACTGTATTTGTACCATAGCTTACAGATATGTGTTGTGTTTAAATTAGTCCGAAGCTCTTTCAGCCTGTGTAGAGCGCAGAGGTGAGAAAAGAAAGCCTGGTTGAGCGCAGCTACAGGTCAAGGAGCTGCGCTACGGTGATTATACTGAACAGGATGTTTATAGTAAGGTTATATTTATTCTACTGCTTTAGTTTATAGATTTCAGTCTGAGCAGAGTTATAGCCAGTGATTTAGGTTTAATGAAAAGAACATTATCACTCATTCACTTTGCCAGCTACTATAAGGACATGACACTTACCGGTTTAAATTTTGAGTATTTAATACCCAAATAACTGGCTCATAAATGACATGCCAGACAATTAAAAAAAAGTTCCCGTTCATCTAAGGATGTCTACTTATAGTAATTTGAACTTTATTTCCAAATATAGACATGGGTGGAGGGTTTCAGTGTGGACTCACAATTGAAAGTTTGAAATCCAAAGTAGGAAGGAAATTGAAGTGGACTCATTGAACAAACTTCGTGTTCACAAAAGATTAAAATCTGAAGGAAGTAATAATGGGAACTCCCACACAGCCGCCGAAAACCGGGAGCTGCTGCTGGACCAAGCTAGCGTGTGCTAAAGACCCCACCTCAGCTCAAATTTGTCATCAAAAGTGGTTTAAAGCAGACAAGTGCAATCAGAGACCAGCGTCCAGATGCATCATAACCAAAACATTGCCCTCTGATCTTGAAGTCGACGTGTCAACAGCCGGCGCTGAATCACGCTACTTCAGAAGAGCAGAATTCTTCGGATTGACTTCCTAATCAGTGGAAATAATAATGACTAATGCCATTGTCTCCTAAGCTTTAATCAACATATACATTATCTCTTTAGAGCAGCCTTTCCGGGACATAAATTAGACTTTTGTTAATTAAGAAAGAAAAGAATAAGAAGTACAGGAAGAGAGAAAAAGAGACAAATTGAAAAAGAGAGACAGAGAAAGGGAGAGAGAGAGAGAGAGAGATGGAAAGCAAGCCAGTAAGAGGAAAGGCAGAAATATCCTGACACTTAATATGGTGGCTTGCATGTTATGGAAAGCTCTTTAAATGAAAGGTATAGCCTGAATGGGCAAGTGAAGCGATCAGGGATGTTGTGTGAGCGAAAGCCAGGGTTGCTCACCATCGCTCAGTGCCACGACCCAAAAGCGTACATTCCCACAGCCCAGAGCACCACTTTAAAGAGCACCCGGGCCGCTCTGGTGCGCCACTGCTCCGCCACTCCCTCAGCTCTGAAAAAGCAAATATCAATAAATTCATTATGTACTTTATATTTATATATTTGTGCTCGTGAGCTTTTATATAATTATTTGCATTTGCAGTTCTTGATATTTTTAGAGTGGTAATAGACTTTGCTAGACCAGTGTATGAGAGTGTGTGCGTACGTGTGTGTGTGTATGTGTGTGTAAGACAGAGAAAGAGAATAAGGGAAAGAGAGACAGAGAAAGAGACAGAGAGAAAACAAGAGAGATGAATACAGTAGATGATGAATGCGATAAAACTTTCTGGTCTGTAAGGCCAGATGTGATAGGAACTCACTCACTCAATGCCCAACTGTGCTACAGTGATCCAGACTTGAAGGTGGGTTTTCTTGGCACTGTAAACATATGTGTATTCCATTTGTGTACGACTGTTCATATCTGTTTTGTCCGTACAGCTGAGTCTCTAAACAAACAAACAAAAAAACTTCCCAACGGTGTTTGACTGATGGTCCTTGGCTTGGAACCTGTATCCCAGTGTAAGAATCTATTCAATGATGGAAACTACAAAGCACTTTTGTAAGTCGCTCTGGATAAGAGCATCTGCAAAATGAATAAATGTACATGTAAATGTTGTCTTGTTACTGCCTGTGTCATACAGAAAGCAAAAGATATGGTTTGAGCGATATAATATGTCTGTTTTTTGTTGTTGCTTTTTACATTAAGGAAGCTGTCCTTACCAACCAAGTCCTACTTTTTTGGCACGTCTTCATGTTTTTAATGTCTAAATGTTTATTTGACATATTCCTGCCCAAAAAGGTTGCATATGAAGCGTTCCTGTAAAGATTCTGGGTAAAACCACTGAAAGTTCAACCCTACTAAATGGTCATTCCAAAATCAGACAAGTTGGTGGTTTTTATTTGACAAGTTCAATGTTTTGTTTATTTAAACTGGAGGTTTTATTTGACAGGCTAAACAAAGATCCCTCATCCCACAAAAATCACCAAACCTGCTTAAAATATGCAGAGAGAGCCCGAGCGGTTGAACTTAAGATTTAGTCTGAGCAGTCCTACCATTCCAGAATAGGCAGGTTTTGCATTACCTGCACAAGTTCACATGACAAAACAGCTTGAACATTTATTGACTGAGTGTCTGTAAATGTTTTACCTAAGGAATAAAGGGGAAGCGGCAAAGGGAGAGAAAGAGAGAGAGAGAGAGAGAGAGAGAGAGAAGGAAGTAAATAGATTGGTCTCCTTTAGCCTTTTATTCCCGGATCCTTTCACAGCTCCAGGTCCACTGAACTCTATTTCAACACAGTCATGAAAAAAGCAAACAAAACGCGACATATCTCAGGTATGATGGTGTGTCGCCCCATTTCCTATGAACAGTAAGCCAAAGCCAGGTTTATTAGTACTCTGCTGATATGATACTGAACCTGTCTTAGCATAACAGTCATAATGTACAGCAGGGCCATTATGGAAAATTACAGCAACTGTAAACAAACTATTACATTAAACCTTTAAATGTTTCTACTATAAGGTTGTATTGGCATATTAAGAAGACTTAAGGCATGGATCACAAAAAAAAATTAAATATTTTATAATATTTTTTAAAGAAGAACTTTACCTTTAAGATATTTATGCTAAACATGTATAAAATCTGTGTACACTGTTTCACCAACCTAGGCCAAATGATTTAACTGGGTTCATAGCAGCCTTTTAGGTGGATGTAGGAAATTCAGTCTGGCCTTACACAGAACCGTGGCTCCATGCTCCCAGCAGGGGGTCAGCCTTGTCAGGCAGCGGGCATGGGCATACATGGCCATGCTTTTTTATTTTTCATATATTTATTGTGTGGGCACACAATTGCTGCAGGTTACTCCCAAAGATTTAACTGATTGCTCTTTTTTTTCAATTTTATTTAATTTAACATGAAGCACAAGTCTGTTAGAGATATGCTGCTGGTCATATAGTAAGGGACAATAGGGTGTAATAATATGCCCTTGCATTAAACTGTGTAGGAATATTCTGTGAAGAAGGTGTTCTATCATTCCCCCCCATGCATAATGTCTGCTTTCATCTTGTGTATCATTTTGGTGAAGAATTAAAGTATAGAATGTTCATCAAAACTGAACATATCCCACAGGGCATTTAAAGAGCAACTCTGACAGTAGCATGGACAGGGGCTTAAACAGTACTGCACGTTTGGCTTGCAGACTGTCGCACTGTGGGGCTTTTGTGTGCTGTGTTTGCTTAAGCCGTGCTGCTGAGACAGGAAGTGTGTGGAGTGGAGACGGCTGAGGTGCACCAGGAGTACAGCACCCTCAGTGAAGTGGATGCAGAGTCGTCTGTGCTGGCAGGATGAGGTGATGATAGAAGTTGATTGATTGCACTCGTACACCTGTCGTACACCTCTAGATCTGTTCGATAGAGCATCAGAGCACGAGGGTGCCGCCATGGGAGCTGACATACAAATAATGTGAAGAGCATGTGGTGAACATTATCAGGTCTTGTTTTAAGGGTCAAATGCAGGACAGAACAGTATTGGATGTACTGGCACCACAATTACCATTCATTTTGTAGTCTCTCTAATGGATCAAAATTCTGTACCTCCGGAATGTGTTGAAATGCCTACAGTACATTGTACGTATTTGCAATTCTGCTGACTGCATAAGTGAACAGTCCTGCTCACATTCACATTTTTAGCTTTTGTTCTAATTATCATAACTGGTTAAAGTGTAACTTGTGCATACTGTATGATAAACAGCCTAAAGGGAAATCCTCTTCCGGACCGAGCTGAAAAGAAAGAAGTCTGGTCTAATAAAGTGCACGAAGATTGCCTACCCGTATCCGTGCCCATATTGTGTGAAGATATATTCGCAGCCATGTTTAGGGAAAAGAATTTTTAGGTGTCATTTGCGAACAGAGCAGAGGTGCTGAAAGGCAGACCACAGTAAACACCAACCTGTGGAGTCTTCACAAAAAAACCTGCAGTACAGCTTAGAGTCTTGCTAGAGAGGGGGACCATGTGGTTTTGGGGGGTGTTGGGGTTTAAAACACCCAGCCTCTAATCCTGACACACTGTCTCCATCAATTAGAACTCCTTCAAAAGGGGAAAGGGGAGAAAAAAACAAAACCAGAAACCCCAGTGAGAGCATATTTAGTAACAGTTTGGCATGCTGTAATTACATGTATGGCTAACAGAGAGATTTAACTACTTTTTCCTCTCATTGATTGACAAGGCAGAAAGGGAGAGAACAGAAAGTACACTGCTCCTGTACACAGGCAATTTCGTAGCAAGATAATGTCATAACTACAAGCAAATTGGTATTTAAATCGAAGTAGGTTGATTTTAAAAGCACCCTTTGCCTGCAATAATCACCTGCAATATAGTACCATTAATGTAACCTGTGGTGATAGCTGAGTTATGTTTTAAAATTCATTTTAATGTTTTAGGGCAATCCAGGAGAACAGCAGAGGTCAGCAGTGCAGTGGTGAGGAATAAATATTGAAGTTAACAAAATTAAATTTCACCCTACCTTGATTAGGTAATGCAAATCAGAAAAAGCTTCTGTTGAAGTATGTCCCACTGGGGTTAGTCATGTTGAGGGAGTTATAATTACTACAAGGGTCAATATTGACCTTTACAGCAAGAGGTGTTAGTAATCTCTGGGTTGAGATTTCCTGGGAATCTATTCCTGGACAAACACTCAATTTCAAGAAAACAGAAATGGACTTTATTTATGGCACATTGCTGATTCCTGTTTGGGATAAATAAGTATATTCATCCATCCATCCATCCATCCATCCATCTATCTATCTATTAATTATGACAGATTATACTTCGCCTAACCTAATAAGGTATATTGTAATATGCATATTACATTTAAAAGTAAAAAAAAAAAGTCAAATTTTCTATTATTTTATTACAAATGTATATAGATTAAAAAAAACACTAGAGGCAAGTAGTCAGTAAGCACCAGACATTTGGTGATAATGTAAGGAAAGAATTTAGGTCACACATTGCTGCGACACTGTTTCAACTGACCTCGCCTCTTTGCACGGGTGGGTAAAGCACACAAAACGATATTCACATCAAAGTATCGCACTTTCAGGAAGCCAAAGTATTTTTACTTTGATGTTAAAAAAAGAATACTTAAGTTTAAGGAACAATAGCCATATTTAAGCAACCTTTTAAAATTAGATTCCAAGTAAGCTCCCTAATTTCTCTGGCATGACAAACTTTGATTGATGATAAAAAGAAAAGTCACATCACTTTCAGGAAGACAGCACACAGTAAATTCTTTAAAAAAAAAAAAAAAATCAAAGCAAGCCAGGCTTGAACATTTCTTAGCCTGCCATTATGATTTTCAGTGACTAACATGTTTTTTTAATTGGCAGGAACTGTTTAAATTGTTGACTGCACTCTCTAAGTGAGTCAAAGCTACCGCATAACTGATTAAGGAGACAATTACAGTTTAGCCAAACTGTGTAGTATACCAACCCCATAAACACGTTATATCCTCATAAACTGCATTAATCACTACCTTGCCACCTCTACACACACATACTCACTCACTCTATCTGAGGTTCTGCAATAAGCCCCATACTGTCCCTATTTAAGTCGTGTAGCGTGGGGGCAGACGGAGTCTGGGGTTTAACTCTGAGGTTAGGAAGCAGGACACAGAAGACTTAGCTCGTTCTTCTTCACCTAAGGACAAGTCAACCATGGCAAACAACCTGAAAACAAGACTTCTTTTTTCCGCATTTCAGATGGAGGAAAATTATTCTCCATAAATACCTCATAGTGGACTTTGAAGGTGAATGTCCTATTTCATCATCTGTGTGTAAAACCATAGTGCAATAGGCTGCCCTAAATGTAGCTAGGTGTTTGTGTTAAGGTCTGTAGAATGAGGATAAGTTTATCATTCGCATAGTAAAGGTGATTCAGAGAAACCCCAAGGAAAAAGACTCAGAAAAATAAGCTAACTAAGCGACACCACATTACAGAGAGTTAAAATAGACACCTACTTTGTGAGTCACTGATTTCTCAGAAAAAGGTTATTTCATTGCCTATTTTCAAGGGCTAAACAGAAATCCATATTATAAAGACTCAGAACTTATAGAAAAATGACTAATTTATTCATATAGTTGTTTTATAAATTAAGGGTCATTTATTATGCAAAACTCAGTTTTTGGTAATTTTTTTAACACTTACATGGGTCTCCAGTTTGCATGTACACACAAAAGTTGAGAAAAGACTACCCCCTCCCTTTTTTCTTTTTCCAACTCTGAAGAAACCTGTACTTGAATGCAACATTTAGCTTTGCGTTTTCAGTGATGTCATACGTTTTATTTAAAGTAATGAGCATAAATCCTCCTCTGGCTCGGTGCTTGGTGCTCAGTTGGTGGCTCAGATCAACAACAGCATTAGATCCTAAAGCAAAAAGTTATTTTACTGCTTGTTTATCAAGTTAGTCTGCTAAAATTAGACACATGAACTTCAACCTGGCCACATCGTTTGCTTGTATTACATGCTGAGGCAGGATAAACCTTTGGGCTATTAATTTTAAGTAGTAGTTATACTGTACTAGGGAATTTCTGTGAAACTTTTCCATCAGACTAGTAGGTTGCATGGTGGTAACTTGGCTTGTTTATCTTGCGTTGTTATAACAGTAGGTTGAAGCTTCTGTAAAAATGCCAAAGTATATTTGGGGTGAATTTTTTTTTTTCAAATAGGGACTCATCTAATCTGTTCAGTAATATAAAAGTTAAAGCATGATTAATATGGAGCTGGATCACTTGTTTCTTTAGAGTGTATAATCTGAAATACCAATCAAATGCAAATTTTGGGGACCTCTGAAAACCATGTTAAGTTTAATAAGGGGCCCTTGAAGAATTAGGGGTTTTTTTGCACGTACAGTAGCATGTACAACATGACCAATTATCAAAACAATAGGACATTTTTGATCTATCTTATCCTAACACAGCAAAATTAAAATTTGCAAATTCTTTGCAAAATTGGAATAATCTGGATTCCTACTTTCATATTTGCATTTTATCTAACAACTAAGTCACCATTTAATAAATACATTTCTCTAAAGTTAATTTTAGCAGACTACAGATACCTAGAGGTACCGAAGTTGGGCTACTTAAAGATACCTAAACAGAGAACAAGCAACTATATTACCACAAAAATCTTAGTGTAGGCAAAATTTATAGAGAGGTTGTCCTGTTATACAGCAGTGTTTCCATCCATGTCTGCAAGAACAGGTGACAGGTAAACTATATGGCCAAACATTTGTGGATAACTGGCACACTCATATCTACCATTACAGTTTCTCTTCACTATAACTAAGTGGCCCAAACCTGTTACTGCATGACAATGCCCCGGTGTACAACCCAAGTCTCATGAAGACATGGCTGGTCAAGGTTGGAGTAGAAGAAACCAAGTGTCCTTTACAGAGCCCTGATGTCATTCCCACAGATTATCTTTGAGAGAATTAGAATACTGACCGCAAGCCAGAGCTCTTTACCCCACATTAATGAGTACAATTCCCTATAGCCACATTCCAAAATCTAGTGGAAAGTCTTTAAAGAACAGTGAAGGCTGTTTTAGCAGCAAATGAGAAATAGAATTGGGTGTTAAATCTGGAATGGAGTGGCCAAACAGTACATATAAGTGTGTGCTTAGGCCATGCCCCCTGGCTATCAAACAATAGGACCAACGTCAATGGTATGATAAAAGATATAATTTCACTTAGAGTGAAAACAATGCAAACAGGTTTAAAAAGATGGTAGGTTGATGAGTAGCACCAAGCTTGGCTGGATAACTCAAATTATGTTAACTCTCACTCACTTCTTCTCCATCCCACTTATTCTATAAACTGTTGCAGGATGAAGTGAGCTTATGGATAAATGCTTAGTAAGTAATAATAAAGTAATGGCTTGGTTAGTCATTGAAAACTAAGTAAATAGTCAAGTTAAGTAATTTATACTTAACTATGACTTTCTTAGGTTTTCTAAATTCATGGTGTCAGTCCATGTTCTCATATGTGCACATGTTTACGTAACTGGAGAACATTAGCCATAACGTTTTTTTAAAGCACTGCCTTCACTATGCCAGTGTAACTTTGGAGACTCCAGCCTAGACTGTGGGTATTTTAAATGTCAGAGCAAGTGAAAGTCACAGATGAATGCATATGGACACCAGCTTCCAATTACCCTCTGTCCAAGAAGTAATTATCCTAGTGGACCAACAAAGCCTAAATCAGCGGTGTCAAGCTGAGGTCTTGGATGGCAACAATCTTATAGATGAGTGTTTAGCTACTCCTAACATTCATTGCTGTCCACTTCAGTTTGCTAAATATATTTTTACATCCAAAGTGTAAAGCATTGGATATTTTTGTGAATAAAGGTTGTAGTTAATTGAAACACTTTTTGCAGCAACCTGGATAGTTTAAAAATATTGGATAGGAAGAAAATAGGAAATGTAAGATAGGAAATGTAACTAGTTTACGATGACCATGGTGTCATTTTTGCCAATTTCTGCTTGTGTCTATCAAACATCTTCTTATTATCTCTATACATTTCTCAAAAATACCAATGAATCAGATGACAAGACATGGGATCTCCCTGGGTCTTGTCTTTGTCTTTTCTGTGACACAACATACACTAGTAATCTTACATACTGTACTTGGTAATTTCACTAGAGACCTCAACAAAGTCACACAAACTTTGTAATTCTGCCAAGCTGTATCAAAGTTAATTATATATACTGCCTGTTTTACTGCAAGCATACTAATGTACATTTGTTGTTTTATATGTTATGTACCCAGATATTATATAGTTAGTACTGTAAACATTTGCTATATTTTCTAGAAATGCTATGATATATTTATGTTAATACTTTTATATGACAGAATCAAGTATACTTGAAGAGAAGTTCATTTACTGCCATGTAAACAATTTATTTCATATTACATGTAGTAATACATATAGGATTACTAATTCAATGTTCAAATAAAATTATTTATTAGGCTTTTATGTGACCACATTTAAATGTTATTTTAATTTTATACCAATAGGTTTAAAATCCCTTACTCCTCAAATACACCAATCAGCCATAACAAGGTAAAACATTAAGCTCAATATTGTGTAGGTCCCCCTTGTCCTGCCAGGGCAACACTGTCTCTGTGGGGCATGACTTCACAAGACCTCTGGGGGTATGCCGTGAAATCACCGGGACGTTAGCGGCAGATCTTTTGGGTGCTGTGGGTTGCGGGGTGGGGCCTCCATGGATTGCCCTTGGTTATTTGGCACATTCCATGGATGCTCAGTTGGATTGAGATCTGGAACTCAGCTAAGCCCCATATGCAGCAGGCTGCGGTGCACTGAGTGTTCTGATACCAGCTAGCATTGAGGGTTTTTTTTAGGTGAATTGTGCTGCATTTTTCTTTTTTTGTGATATTGGACTGGATGGGGTGGTCTTTGGACCCTGTGGGAATGGGTGAGCTTTGGGTGCTTGTGATCCTATCACCACTTTGCTGGTGTATAGCTGGTTATTGTTATAGTTGGCTCCCCTCGAGGGGTCACCACAACGGACCATCCGATCCACACACAACTTGGCACATCTTAACAGAGATGCACTTCCTGATGCAACCCTGCCATTTTATCCGGGCTTGGGACCAGCACTGCATCCAGTGACTTGGATTTGGGCATTGGGTGGGAATTCAGTTCAATTCAATTAAATTTTATTTGTATAGTGCTTTTAACAATTGACATTGTTGCAAAGCAGCTTTACACAATCGAAAAAATTATTTAAGTTTGTATGAGAACCCATCCTCATTTGGGTGAATGGATAGCAAGGATTGATCTGCATCATACTGTGTGAGACTGAAAGTTCAGTATAACAGGAGACGTGTTTAAGTTAAAATTGAGTCCAGTTCGTTATTGGAGGCTCAGGTAGACTGTAGGAAACTCCAGTCCTGAACTATCGAGCGACTGAAGTCACAAGTCCTCAGAGAACAGCTGTCTGCATCAGCCGAGGACAGGCCCATCTTAATTTATGATTCTTCTTGGCAACGATTCTATTTTAAAAATGAAACTCCCTTTTCGTCTTGCTACCATCCTACAGTAGCTAACATTTCTGGGACCCATGGTGCTACTGTATGTCTTCACTAAATCTTGCAGATCAGTCCTAAGAGATTAATTAAAAGTATTTCTGGTTACAGCGGTACCTTGGCATACCAATTTAATCCATTCCGGAAGCAAGTTCTTAAGGCGAAAGTTCATATTGCGAAATTCTTTGATGCTGATCTAGGAACTGCTAGTATCAGCAGACTTGATGAGTACTTGATCAGTTTGAGATCTGAAGGATTTGGAGGCTAAGCCCTATGTGTGGAAGGCTGTGGTGCATTTTTTCTCTCTCTTTTTGCACTTTGTGCTGCATTGGCTTTTGTGTGGGTTATAATTGATAATCGTGTTATTCACCTCACCTGGCAGTGATGTTAATGTTATGGCTGATCAGTGTATGGAAACATATTGTTGGCAAGTTTGACAATGCCGGATGGGCTGTTTGGAGTCTTTCAAAAACTGCTGATCTCCGGGGATTTTCACACACACCACCTAGGATTGTTCCAGTCTTCATCTGTCCAACTCGGGTGAGGCTGTGTGCAATAGCGTTAGATTCCCGTTCTCGGCTGACAGGAGTGGAACATGATATAGGTTTCTGCTTTTGTAGCTTTTTGAGATGGGTTTCTGCTCAACATGTTTGTAAAGAGTTGCTGTTCGAGTTGCTCTAGTCTTTCTGTCAGATCGAACCAGCCTGGTTATTCTCCTCTGACCTCGCTCATCGACAAAGCGTTTCTGTTATAACAATAGCATCCTCAGTAACAGTACAGTATGTGCTGAACAAGGGTAAAGGAAGGAGTGTGTGCCCTCACAGCCTGTGAAGAGTAATCACTCCCTATTGGACAATTATCACCTATCAGGTCTGGTCTGTTTCTTTTCTCATTGTACTGCAAAATTTCATTGGTAGTGTTATGTTATTTTCACTTCTCATCAGAGAAAACAGTCAGACAGGTGTAGATCATTTGGAAATGAAACAACAAGAAAGACATTTTGCAAAGACATAAATAGTATCGAAGGGAAAATTAAGGCTGGGTGATGAATAAAAGGGGAAAAAACACAACATCATTAGTACATATTCTACAAGTGCAAATAGCATGGTAAATTCATAAGAGATAGATCTTGATAGTTGTTTTATGGTACAGTATATGCACTCAAGGCGGCACGGTGGTGTAGTGGTTAGCACTGTCGCTTGGTGGGTTTCCTCAGGGTACTCCGGTTTCCTCCCACAGTCCAAAAATATGCAGGTTAAGCCGATTGGCGTTCCCAAAATTGCCCGTAGTATGTGTGTGTGTGTGTGCCCTGCGATGGATTGGCACCCTGTCCAGGGTGTACCCCGCCTCGTGCCCTAAGCCTCCTGGGATAGGCTCCGCCCCCGCGACCCTGAATACAGATTAAAGCGGTATAGAAGATGAGTGAGTGAGTAAAAGGGTTATGAAGTGAAATAAATAGAATTATAAAGTGGACATTTATGTCCCATTTGGACAATTAATGTCCCAAAACTTAACAGAATACTAAGAATAATTTTACTTAATTAAATTACTTTACTGATAAAAGGCTGCAAATTCTTACAGGTAATAGTTGGGAATTGTTCTAGAGATACTTTATTTTTAGAGTCATTATTTTAAGTATTTTATGAGACCGTTTATATGTACGTTTATTAGTTAATTACCCCAATACTTTAATCACAATAAGTGTCAAAATAATCACAATACGATTTTTTTTTATCAAATTTTGCAGCCCAGACCAGAGCTTAATTTAAACAGGACCTGCTACCTCACACCTGTGTACCTGTTTATGTGACTCCACCCCCTTCTTCAGCTGGACGTTTAATCTCTTACACAGCAAAATTACCAAAACAAACAAATAGTAGCAGTGCTCAAATATTGCCAATTACCATCAATAGCCTCCTTTAGATAAGATAATCATTTAAAACTTTAAGCCTAGTGTCACGTGACTCGCTCTGTCACGTGTGGCGAAAGGAAAGCGGCAGCATTTGTTAAGAACACAATGGAAGGCAAAGCAAGAACGCAAATGCAGCAAACCTCTATAAAGGCAAGAGCGTGAGAGAGCGCGGCAGGCCAGCGTTGAAGCCACGTGCAGCGCGGTGACTGTGCTAGTGTGCTAGTCTTGTTGTGGAATTAAATGCTAATGGAGTGAAGAGTGAGAAGATTTGGTGGAGGTTTTTTTCAGCGGAGATGAGAGTACAAACATCTCACAAACATCCTGAAAACTTAAAGTTTAACCAACACACTGTACCCGGCTACCGATAGCGAGTTCACACCACAAAATGTCAAAATATGTTGATTAGGGACGGAGGAGACACGTGTGAAGCTGTGAAACACCAAAGGGGCTCAGAGACACAGCTGTTGAGCCCAGTTAAACCTCTCAGACCTCTCAGTGCCGAGTGTCTCCGGCTACGTGAGGTTCTGCGAACACCTTCACTGGTTGTAGGATCTCCAGCTGTGCCTCATCATCACCCTCACAGTGTTCCAGGACCCACAGAAGTTTAATCACGGATCAACACCAAAACCTGAAACTCAATACACAACACACAGTGTTCAACATAAAACTACAACACTTTAGACTTTAACACAACAGTGTATTGTATAGATTTCTAAAGTCATTATTTTTGTATTGGAAATTCTTCAAAAGGAAAGTTTAACTCTTACTTAACTTACTTGAAAAATACGTTACAATAAAGTTTGGCTTTAAAATGCTCAAAATTAATTCTTAAACATAGAAATGATATATATTATATATTATAAAATTTAAATCAATGGCATTCATATTTTTGATCAACACTTCAACAAACATAAAAAAAATCACCTTTTACAAACACAAACTATGAGTAAAAAAACATTTAAAAAATGACGTTTATGCTTTAAAAACTCCAAATTAACACAAAGATCTTGCAGCATCTTAAACACCAAGATCAATATATTTGGTGTTCATAAAAAAATTATTTGTTTCATCTGTTCTTTTTTTGATAAATAAATGGACGTTAAAGCTAATAAATGAGTTTTAAAGCCCACAAGAAACTTTTAGAAAATTAAACTTTTACAACCCTGCAGTAAACACTAAACACAATAAATACAGCTTCTACACATTCTAACACTAACTAACACTAATTACTGACATTAATATTAAAACAATAAAGGATTTAAAAACTTCAAATGAACACAAAATTGTGCAGTATGTTAATGAAATGCTTAGATTAGAATCTTCTAGAAAATCCAGGAGGATCTATAAAGTATCTATCTATCTATCTATCTATCTATCTATCTATCTATCTATCTATCTATCTATCTATCTATCTATCTAATCTGACCGTTTGATTTGAATTTCTGCTGAAAGTCGCCAGTTAAGATGGTAGCTCTTTGATTCGTTACACCAACACACAACTAATTTTACAGCTAAACATCACACTAAAATTTGTTTCTGAAAACATTTTAGGCAATAAATATTCAATTTAGTAACATAATCTTGATTCATATTTGATCAGGTTTGGTGTGAGTGTCCTTGGTATTGCGTGAATGGGTACTGGCAGCAGCCATCTTTGTTGACAAATGCCTGTCTCACGGTGCTCCTCTGTGACAGAGGATGACTGAGGATTAACCCACTCCATATGAAATAAATGGTTGTGATTGGATCGCCAAATGGTTGGACGTAGGAAATCTGTCTGAATGGGAGGAAGACCAGATTAATCCAAAGTGAAATAATGAATTTAGCAGAGAGGTCCAGGCGAAAGGGTTTTATGTTCTCAGCAATGTTTTTCCCATGGTCAATGCATGTTTCCCTGGGTCAATATGTTGAAATCCTCCACCTACAGCTTATAGCATACTGATGATCTACTCCTTGAAACCTATACCCTCCACAGTTTTCTTGACTTTAGACAATGATAGATCCACAGTGGCTGAACTGATTTCTACCATTCGAACTACATTTGAATCATCCATCTCCCTTTTTTTTTGCAATTTTAACTGCGAAGATGGCACTTACCAATCTCTCCAACAATGTTGGTTTATATCAAGAGACACATGCTCAAAACTCAACAGAATGCTGGATTAGACCCTTGGGAACATAGGACCCATAGACCTGACCCCATCTGAGCACCATACTCACATTATGACAACATTTACACCCAGACTTGTGATTTTGTTTCTCTTGTCTTAGGAAAGTTGACCTTAGGTACAGGTATGGGCATGTTAGCATGCTAAATTACTTGCTAAACCTGGCTGATATCACAAACTAGCAAGAATTGATCACATTTTAGAATACAATGCTCCAAATTCATGTTTAAAACAAACTGTAAGTAGGCCTTAACCTTAATGCACCAGATGGTTTGTTACACAGAACCATCCGAGAAGCCATCATTATAAACTGTTTGGAAAAGAGCAGGCACTTTCAAAAACTACTTGGCAGGTGATTGGATGAAAACAATAGGGGTCCAAGCCCGACGGGGCTGGGGGCCACGCATGCAAGGCAGCGTGGCCCCCAGTACCAGCGGTGCTGGGAACCCTATTGTATTTGTAAAGATTTTTCTTCTTATTTTTTTTTTCTGTTGATAAAACTCATACTGCAGCCTATACCGTAAGAGTTGTGTAAGTGAAACGTTCAGGGCTGGTACAGACCACCACACTTACCTCAGAGACCAAAAATGACACATGTCCACCAGTAGGTGGCGCTATAATCAATGCCAACACGTTTTGGCCTCTAACTCCCACATACTACATCGCACATTCAAAATTCTTACATGGCGGCGTCCCCTGCACTTAGGTGAATCTCCTGTGGATGATTCTGGCTAAAGGTTATGTTGGCGGCAGTCAAAACAGGAAACATTTTTTTCAGTATAGGTGGCCAAGCCATAGTTAGACTATCAAGTTTTGATTCGTAAAGATCAAGAGATCATGGTTTTATGCCCTGACAATTCCCTTGTAATTTACAATTTTAAATTCTTCTTTAAAAAGATACATGGTATCAAGTGTGATATGATATTTTTGGAATGTACCACATTACAAGGCCATAATGGTCAAATTTAAAATAATTTATTTAAATCGCCGATCCAGCTTTTGATTTTGATCATTTAAATAAATAAATAAAACTTTCAATTGATTATGTATAAATGTGTCACCTTTGTAATCTCATTTCTTGTTCCTCCACATGGTGTTGAAATATAAAGTGAGGAAGTCTAAGATGTGCAAGTCAAAAACACATTGGCATGCTTGCAGTCTAGACACAGGTAATGAAACTCTCAGATGTGACTGAGCAGCTGAGTTTAGCCATGCCAGTCACAAGGCTCTGTGGTGTCAGTCTGTCCATCGCTTTGGTCTGGACACTGTGAGGTAAAATGTAGGCTATGTTTCTCCAATAATTTGGATTGTGGCCAATTATCTGCAAAACTAATTACATTCCCATCAGCCTCAGCTGTAGCCTACTGCTAATTACCTGAAACAGTAGCATGTTAGCATGCTGACATTAGATCTAGTAGCTACAGCCTCACAGAGCTGCTAGCATGGCCGCACTCTTAGTCCTGTTAAAGCAGGGACCGCATCAGTTTAATATATCAGCTAAATGTTCCAGTCTATATCTTCTCCTATTCTTCTTCTTCTCATTACTGTCAAGATGGGGAGTAACAACCATCCCCAACATCTCCTTATGCAATTGCATAGCCTGTGTGCATAGCTGTATGAGACTATATGATTGCCCGTGTGCACATTTTTTCATGTGAGTGGTGAGCAGCAGAAAAAAAACACATCCTGAAAAACACACCACATGCAAATGTGTTTGTCTCTGTGACAGTATGTCTCAATTAAGGCCTCAAAAGCCGAGCAGAGCTGGTGTCTGAGCTCCCAGCTTCACTGACCCCCACCCCCCAACACACAGACACACATTATGTCCACACACTTCCTTAAAGCATAGCGAAAAACTGAAAAGGACAAAGAAGAAAGAGGAAAAACTGGAGGGAAGGGGAAAGAGGAAGCCTTCAGCAGTGTGACAGCGGGGGAAATTCTTGAGAGGAGTCTGTATCATAAATTGACAACTGCAAAACCATGGCGAGGCGGGACGGTAATGATAAGACCGGCTGGAGCACACACACCACTGATGCCAGCGCTAGCCATAATGACAACAATAATGGCAAACAATAAACACTCAGATCCGACATCCCACCGCAGCCCCCACCCCCCACATGCGCAAATGGCTGACGGATACTGTGGCACAACTTGCTACTGGAGCGTGGTTTCTCCTGCAGAAAACACACATGTAGAAAACACACCAGAGAAACTGAAACACACACACACACAGAATACAAACATAATGTACATATAGTGCATAAGTACAAATTAAATTGGACAGTCTGTGCAGTCACAAAAAGCTGAATATATATCCATACATGTACAACTCACTCTCTCACACACACACACACACGTACCATGAAATTAATTTCCTGCTTACAAACACACACAAACCAATGTACACATATGTACACACAATTATACAGACAGAACATATGTCACAGTATGCAGCTATACAACTCACATTAAAATACACACTGAATAGGACACACACACACACACACACAGAATACTGATAAACAGATACATTTTAATAGTGTGTGTAGTTGCACACACAAATAGACTTGCACTGTCTCCAGCGCCACTGTAGCAGGGAGCTGATGGCAAGGCGAGACCGATGATGGCTCATGTGGCAGTGGCTGGCTGGGTAGCCATTTAATTAATCTCCAGACAGACAGTGGCATCAGAGAGGTAGAGGAAGAGAGAGTGCATAAGGAAAATAAAGATAGAGACAAACGCACCGATGGCTGTGTCTGTCTTTCTGTCAGTCCTCAGGACACGTCAGACGCTGGATTTCAGAGGCCCAGACTCTGTCTCAGTGGAACAGTCCCAAGTGTTGGTTTATAGAATATGGAGGAACGGAGGGATGAGTTGAAGTTTGAAGGGTGGCTAAATGGCTGTGAGGACACCCTTATCAAATTATTAGGGGTCCAAGCCCGACGGGGCTGGGGGCCACACATGCAAGGCATCGTGGCTCCCAGTACCAGCAGTGTGTAAAGATTTTTATTTTTCCGTTGATAAAACTCATACTGCAGCCTATACCGTAAGAGTTGTGTAAGTGAAACGTTCAGGGCTGGTACAGACCCCAGCACTTACCTCAGAGACCAAAAATGACACATGTCCACCAGTAGGTGGCGCTATAATCAATGCTAACACGTTTTGGCCCATAACTCCGAGATTGTGTTAAGTTTATTTCATTAGTTTTGTCTCGTGTATGTGTTGTCTCGTGACTTCCTGTTTTATTTTGAAATCTAACTTTCCCTCTTGTTTCAGGCAACTTGCTCCTTCCCCTCGTGTGTTTCCTGCCACTGTGATTGTCTGCCCCGCCCCTGATTGTCTCCAGCTGTTTCCCCTTACCTCTCGTATATATAGTTGGCGTCTCCCTTTGTTCTGTGCCAGTTCATCTTGTCCTCATGTCATTGAATCATCACTTACCTTCATGCATTGTATCCTGTCTCGCCAGCCAAGAGCCGTGCATCTTTCCTCGTTGCCTTCTTTTGTTTGGATCATTCCTCTGCATTGAGTGAGTTTTTGTTTCCTCTTTAAGAGTGTTTTTCGTTTTCCTCTCCGGAGTGATTTTCTGTTTGTTTGTACATTTGCCTCCTCCATCGTGAGTGATTTTGTGTTGAACTTTTTCCTGTATTTTTCCTCCGTCGAGAGTCATTTTGAGTTGGACTTTTTCCTGTGTTTTGTCACCGTCTCGAGCGGTCCTGTCTTTGACTGTTACGTCAAATAAAGACTCTTTAATTTTGTACTTTTGTCTTCGAGTCGTGCATTTGGGTTCAGGTCCACAGTTCGGTTGTGACAACAACATACTGTAATATGAAGCATTTTGAAGATGTTGGATTTTTGGCCAAAAACCACATGCTATACTATGCATTTTTGGAGGATTTTTGACGATATGCTATACTCTCCCGTATTTGATTTATTTTTTTGACAAAACACTGTGCCATGACTTTTGGGGGGCTTTTCAGACAACATATGAGGCTTTTTCAAAATTTTAGATTTTTGGCAAAATTCGACATACTATACTATGGCGCTTTTGTGTGAGTTTTGACAACATACTATACTCACAATTTTGATTCAATGTTTTTGATGACACACTATGCTATGACTTTTGGGGGGCTTTTTAGACAACATACTAGAATATGAGGCACTTTGAAAATTTTGGATTATTGGCAAAATTCAACATACTATACTATGGCATTTTTGTGGGACTTTTGACGACATACGTTCTCTGGCGTTCTTTATTTTTTTGACGAGAATCTGTGCTATGACTTTTGGGGGGCTTTTTAGACAAATACTGCATGATGAGGCATTTTGAAGATGTTGGATTTTTGGCCAAAAACCATGTGGTTTTTGGCCAAAAATCAAAAATCAATCCACCAAAAAGGCATAGTATAGCATGTGCTATACTATGCCTTTTTGGTGGATTTTTGATGATATACTATACTCTCCCGTTTTTTATTTTTTTTGACAAGACACTGGCTATGACTTTTGGGGCGCTTTTCAGACAACATAGACATGCTATATACGACATACGACATACTAGAATATGAGGCTTTATGTATGATGCAAGATGGCGCCGCAGACGGCTGCCTCAGTGTTTCGGTGTGCATTGTTTGTGTTGTTTTTCGTCGTTAATTTAGTGTTTTGCGACAGTACTCAGAGCTCTTTTACCATTGGCAAATAGCACATTCATATATTGCACATTCCTCTCAATATTCCCTGTACATATTCCCAACATATACCTACTGTTTTTATCTGTTACCTACTGTTTTTATTTATTCGTTTATATATACTTTTGTGTTTTTGTGTTCTTGTTTATGCACCGTATCACCAAAACAAATTCCTTGTATGCTTGGCAATAAAAAACAATTCTGATTCTGATTCTGAAAAGGAGGACTCCAGACTGATTCAGAAATATATTTCACCAAAGCTTATACATGCGTCACGTCTTACGAATGTTCAGTTTGGAAGAAAAACAGAAGGGATCATGACACGGAGATGAATCAGAGGAGGGTTTGTTACTCACTTGTTACTGTCTCTGTACTCGTAAACAAAGCAGCCTTGAGGCATCATGGTCTCTTTGTCCAGGGTGAAAGACAGTTTCAACTGAAACAAAAAGCACAAAGCACGTACATGGAAATAATGTCAGAAAAATGACAAATTCATAATGTGGGTCTTGTTTCCATCCATTTCTATTGTGTAAGTATTATATAAATATTACTGGCTTATATAGCCAGCTCAAATAATCTTGTTAAATCTCTTCAAACTCTTAAAATATATTTGATGAACTCTTATTTTGAAATAACAGGCAACATGAGTGAAACTATGATGAGCAGCTACACAGACTTTAGCATACCCTGTGTCTCAACTATGAAAGGAAAGCAGCCAATGAGAGTAGTGGTCAACAGATATTGGTTTTTCAATGGTAGATGCTGATATTTAGAGAGCAGGGCAGCCGATGACTGCTTTATAATGCCAATGTTATTGTTTTTTTTTTGCATCTGATAAATTACAACACTTAAAAAATATATATTTAATAAAATAATAAGAATAGAAAATGTGACACAACATTGCTGAACTTAAATTAACATGTATTCATCACTTATTTAACACAGCAGATAGCAGCAACTGAAATGTATAGACTTACAAAATAAAAAAAAACATTAGTACATGCAGGGCCACCAAGCAGCATCTCTTTGTGGTTGGTCCGTCTGTAGATCTGCACACTCTGCACTCTGCTTATTATTTTTATATTTTCTTAAAAAGTGTCTGCAGACAATTTTTGTTTAATCGGCCTTGTGATTTGAGATAATCAGCAGATTATCTCAAAATGTCATTAATCGGCCTGATTAATCGGTCGACCCCTAATGTCGTGTTCACACCGGACATGAATAAATTAATTTGCGTGAATGAATTACATATAAAGTCAATGTAAAGACAAGATTAGATGCGAGTTCCCGTCAGGGGCGACACGAATGACGAATTCGCTCATTCGCATGAGTTGGAAAGTCTGAACTTCCTGCGGTGAGCGACGCGAGTAATTGCGCAAATGAAGCAAAGTCAAAACAGAAGAGTCCGGCATCCAAACTCGCGCGAATTAAGCAAGTAGATTATTTTATTTGCGTCTGGTCTGAACACAGAGTAACAGAGACCAGAGTCAAACACAAGGCGACGGAGACTAACCTGGTCCAGTCTCAGGGCTCCTCCTGAGAAGCGCTGGGCCCGGAGGTTCTTGGCGATGGAGTGCAGGTTGAGCACAGCCTGATGGATCTCATCGATGGGGTGCTCAGGGGCCACAGGTGGCAGCTCCTCAGCAGAGAACATCTTGTCGGGGGCCTCGATCATACTCTGAGCGTGGTCGTAACTCAGCTTCACGCAGGAGCAGATGACTGAGCGGCCAAACCACTCACTCAGGATCTGGGGGGGGGGGAGAAACCAGTCAAGTGGCAGTTTACATCCGTGTCTGTCCAGACTCGTATAATATATATAAGTGTATTTTTTTGTCGAAACATGGATGCACAGAAGTTCTAAACAATCCCCCACGGTTTCAAGGTGGACACCCAGGATTATTGTCAAATTAGGTTGAGCAGTATTCAAGATTCTCTGTCACTAACATCGTACCAAAGATGGTGGATAGAGGAACATCTGGCACGACAGGCACCGCCAATGTTAAGAAACAGTACACACTTCCTGTCTCCTAAGTGGACGCGATCGCCTCTTCTCCTCCGCCTCCTTTGGAAGTGAAATCTCGTTGGTGCGGTGGCGATCGCGGACGTTAGCTTAGCTGTGTTGCCAGATCTCGCGAGAGTTCGTTGCCGAGACAGAAAAATGTCTCGAACAAAGTTCATTTTTGCCTGATCTGTCCGTCTGAAAAATGTCATTTTAGTGTCAGGATGTTCAGGAGTTATGTGGCTTTTACTTTGGTGACTATGGGGCGAAAGGATCGATCATAATCTGTGATCACGTTCACTTCTTCCACTGGACTCAATACATTCTGTAACTAAATTAATGTGACACACATACAGGAAATGACTCTGAGATGGGGTGTCTCGGTTTATCCACTGCTGGCTATAAGGCTTCATTCTCTGGTGACGGTGAATGTAATCCATCCAATAGTTGTTGAAACATTTCAGTCTGCATCAAAAGTGATGGACCGACTGACATCAACAGCTAAACAATTTAACTCAACAAGCGATGAGTGCAGTGTAAAGGTGAGCAATATAACGCCACAACATTTTTCTATTTTTGTGCTGCTGGTATCAGAGTGGCTTTGTACTGCTGACATCCTATTGAATCTCAGGGATTCCAGTGGGATGCAGCGCTACAGTACTAGCCCGTGTTATCAGGATCAGGTTGGCATGAAAAAAAAACAAACAGAGTGGACAGCATACTGGAGGAATTTAGATGTTATAGCTATAGCATCATCTGAACGTCTCTATGCTGCTGCCATTTCAGCACAGGCTCAATATGTATAATAATTTGCTTAAAGAAAATTCAGGAAGTCGCCTCCTGGTGCTTTTGTGTTGTGCTGTGAAACGATAATGGCTATTGTTCTTAATTTTGGCATCACGGTGCTAGAAGGGCTCTTATCTCTGACTGTTGCCAATAAGACTCAAATCCCGAATTATTTTTAGTGTTGCTCAAAATTGCTTTGAATTGTCCTTACTCAACAGAAGCTTTTGTGTTGGCCCCAAACCCCCAAGCTAATTTGCTTAAAAGGAACTACTCGGAGCAGATTTCTCCTTGTCACACCAAGTTTTAGTATATTTTGAATTGCAGCAGGTATACGACAAACATGTCTCAAATTACAACTAATAGAGGAGTAAGAAGACCTTAAAGTCTTTATGACACCTCACTTTGTATTGACACATGGACTGCACTATATAGAAAGGTGTTATATAGTAAGTTTGTGCCTAACACTGAACCAAATAAAAAAAATACAAATTAAGTTAATTATTTGCTTCATTTGTTGGCAACTAATCATACTGACTAAATAATTGATTACAATGAAGTCTGCAATGCTTTGACCAATAAGCTTGTAACTGCAGGTGGGTGCAGTCAGGAAAGCACATGTATATTACTCACAGATAAACTAACACTACAACACATTTTGCCTGTGGAAAATGTGTTAAATGTCCATAACACACAATGCTACCATCACTGCCCGCATTTATAGCATCTTTGCCGTCTCTCAGACTTAATTTACACCTGGAAATGAGTCATTAGAGCTGTATACATCAATTCTGACAGGAAATAATAAGTGTAGCTAGAATGCGACTCACGATAATAAGAAATAATGGAACATAATGGAAATCCAGGACAGATGTAAAGAAGTATGTTTACGATGTTGTAAATATGTCCATAAATGTGAAAAGCTTAGATGAAGAAATTATGCTTCGACTATTTCTGAGACAGATTGAAAAGAGAAAAGCATCTTTCTTGTTAATGAGCCCATTTGACCTTCTTGTGTTAAATAAGGGTGACAGGAGAAGCCAGAAGGGAAAGAGATGAGTGAAAAGATTTAGTGTCATTGTCTGAGAGACGAGGGATGCGTGAAGGTGAAAAAGATGCAGAAATAGCCAAATAGAGGGCGAGAAAAAGATACTTGTCCTCATTACGAGGTGTCCTTTCTTTTTTAAGAAGACACTCTGCCTTTTGTATAACTCGCTCACAGAACAGCCGAACGGAACACAATGGCCCAAGGGAGTTTCCATTACTCTGCACGCTCCTCTCATGCCTCTGCCCTCCTCTTTCCTTCCTCTCCCCTCCTCTCATCCCACCATCTCTTCTTCTTCCTAAGCTCCTCTGCTCTCCTCCTCGGTTCCAGGTCGCCATGGTGACTCAGCTTTTCCCCGGCCAGCGACCAGAATCCCAATCAGACTCGCTGCCCTCACACATGCACGCACAGCGCCAGCGTGGCGGTGCCAGAGGCCTGATGAGAGTAATGACAGATTAACGAGTGTCTATCGGCCACAGCTGACCTCTCCTTGGGCAGCTCATAAACAACTCATCTCTCTCCTACTTCTGTCTTCCTCTTTTTTTCCTTTTTCTTTTTTGTCCTTTGCTTTTGCCTCATTCGCTGTCCTTCTTCATCTCTCTTTAATCTCCCTTGTCTTCATTTCTTTTGTCTCCTCCAGTCAGTAGTAATTGGGTCTGTACAGGTTTGAGTGCTGCTGCTAGAAGTAATATTTTATTGGTCTGAGTCGCGCTCACCTTAGGCTAACCGTCTACACTCTTACGATGCTAGAGGGCACTTAAGATAAAAAATGGCCAGCAGATGCTTTACCCTGGCTGCTGGATAGTGACAGATTATGCTACATTACAAATCTGTAAGGTCTTTGTTCGCCGCTCTGGCACTAAAATCTTGCACCATAGTCGAGCTGCCAGTGCTGATACATTGGTGCTTTTTCTACTCTGGACACCAAAACAAGGAAGATAGTGCACTATTTATTTAAAGGTGTACTAATTACTATCAAGTGCACCAACCCACCGAGTGCAGCTATCACGAGTTTAACATCTTATTCATTAAGTCCACTTATGCAAATCAAGTCTGTAACAATTGTTTTGTTTTTTTTCAATTAGAATACCAGGGGCACAGCCGTACCCTCATATGGTGAAGCACTGCTAACAATGCAACAGACTGGAGAGCAGCCTGTGATCTCCCGCTGCAGCCGAGTGAGAGGCCAAGTGATGAAGGGCTGGCATATTATTGGCAGGCAGAGTATGGCATGGCACCTCTTGGTCTAAGGTTCATTTTAGACTAAGAAAAAACATGCTTACAATTATTAATGGTACATATCAATTAGCGTTTTAAAGTTTACCTTAATTGATTCCGCTGACATTTAAATACCCTTTCATTTATTTCTTCTTACAAGAGTCGCTGCCTGGTGTGTCTGTGTGAATAAATAAAACCACATCATCAAACTAACAGGCGTGAACACGACAGCCAGCAAATGTCAGCCAATGAGCCCAAGAGCTCAGTAAAAGCATCTGCGATTCGCAGCGATGCAACAACAACGACATGCAGCGTTAAGACTTAATGCACACCAAAGTATATGCCCCAGTTACAGACTGAGTACACTCATAAAAGTCAAAATCAATTTTTAAATATGCCATGACGTGACCATATTGTAGCCACAAAGCATAGACACGTTACTCTCACTGAGTATATAAGTGTACTGCCTGTCAGTCTTTATCGTATTTATGACCAAACGATGGACATTCTCCAAACGTTTGCCCCCATGCAAACTTAGGGATGGCTCTGAGTTCCAGAGTGCCCTGCAATCCTTGTGATTGGTTGGGAAGCACCATCAACAATTCACTATAGAAGTCTGACTCACCAGATGTAAACTGTTGGTATATGCCTGCCATTGGTGGCGTATTTCATATGGAACTGTCCTCCCCTTCTGCCATCAAAACGCTATCTATTGAGCAAGAGCATTGTCACTGCATCATGGGCTTAGCAACGCCAAAGACGATTGTTCAGTTCAGTTCAATTCAGTTCAGTTTATTTTCGGATGCTGGACATATACTGGACAGAGTAGACATATAACAATTTATATGCAAATAAGTT
>JAOVVB010000049.1:20232578-20253684 GCA_028570985.1 Heterobranchus longifilis
GAGTCAATCACCAGATCTCAACCCAATCGAGCATGCATTTCACTTGCTCAAGACAAGACTTAAGGCAGAAAGACCCACAAACAAGCAACAACTGAAGACAGCTGCAGTAAAGGCCTGGCAAAGCATCACAAAGGAGGAAACCCAGCGTTTGGTGATGTCCATGGGTTCCAGACTTCAGGCAGTCATTGCCTGCAAAGGATTCTCAACCAAATATTGAAAAGTAACATTTTACTTAGGGTTATGTTTATTTGTCCAATTACTTTTGAGCCCCTGAAATGAGGAGTGTTTGTATAAAAATAGCTACAATTCCTACATGTTTAATTGTATATTTTTGTTCAACCCCTTGAATTAAACCTTAAAGTCTGCACTTCAATTCTGTTGTAGTTGTTTCATTTCAAATCCAATGTGGTGGCATGCAGAGCCCAAATCATGACGACTGTGTCACTGTCCAATTATTTTTGAGCCTAACTGTATATAATATTGTAATAGAGATTTGTTTAGTAGCATATAGTACAAATGTATTTGATGATCTGATCCTTTAATGCTTTCAGAATTTATTGGGTGGATGGAGGGATTGATCCTTACCTGGATGGGGACTACTTGTCATAATGCTCCACTGATTAATGTCAGCTCTGTACGTTTGTATTTTCTCATAGGTGCAGCTCCCTCTGTATCCATAATGACCTCCGGTCACGTAGATTCTGTCTTGCACAACACATGCAGTAGAATTTCCAACACCTTCAAATGGTATTAAAAAAAAAAGCTGCTCAATAAATCGTTTAAATGCTGACACATTTACTACAGATGAGTTTGAGTCGAGTTACACAACAGCTTCCATATCAGTAGGTGTCATACGTCTATTTTTTTATTGCTGCTTCTAATTATAGACTGTTTACTGAGTATCTAAGGGGAAAGGCATGTGTGGAGATGTTGCCAAATGATATGCAATGTTATACTTGAGGTTCACTACCACTAATGTTGAAGTATAAGCCTATAAGTGAAATTTCAAGATTCAAGATTAATCTCAACATACTGTAGCTTCTGTCATGAATTTTTATGGTTTATTACATCTAAAAAGGTCATGGCTGAAAAAAAATAAAATAAAATGACGTACTCTGGACATGAGCCAGGGATACCCACTTAATAGGACATACACACATTCACAACAGTCACTGTGACACTACTGGATACACTGGGCAGCTAATCTAGCAAATGGATGTACTGGTATACAGTGCCTTGGAAAAGTATGCATACCCCTTGAACTGTTTAACAATTGGTCATGTTACAAGCACAAATGTAAATGTATTTTATGTAATAGACCAACACAAAGTGGCACATAATTGTCAAGTGGAAGGAAATGATTTTTTTTTTTTACAAAATTTTTACAAATTAGAATCTGAAAAATGTGCCATGCATTTGTATTTAGCCCCTTTACTCTGATACCCCTAAGTAAAAAAGTGAACCCTACTGCCTTTAGAAGTTAGTAAATAGAGTCCACCTGTGTATAATTTAATCTCAATTAAAAAGGCTATTGGTTCCACTGGATTTTAGGGGTATCAGAGTAAAAAGTGCTGAATACAAATGCAACCCACACTTTCCAGATTTTTATTTGTAAAAAGTTTGAAAACCATTTATCATTTCCTTCCTCTTCACAATTATGTGTCACTTTGCGATGATCTATCACATTAAATCCCAATAAAATACATTTACGTTTGCGGTTGTAACATGGCAGAAGGTGGAAAAGTTCAAAGTGTTACTATATTTTGCAAGGCAGTGTATTTTGGAAAGTGGAAGAAAAATAAGGTTTTATGAGGGGGGAAAAAAAACATCTTGTTCATTTTGCCATTTTTCTTACCTTGAATCATATCTGCCACAGGAAACCATTTCTTTTTTAATGGATCATAGAATTCAGTCTCCTTAGTTGGGGCGCCCCCCGTGTACCCTCCTATGACATATATACAACCATGTAAGGGCACAGAGCAATGATAATATCTAGCAGTGATCATACAGGATCCCTCCGTCCATTCATCCGAGTCAACATTATAAATCCAAACTGTATCCAGTGCATCAACTGTCTCTGTCCTGTATCCTCCTGTCACGTAGATGTTGGAACCCAGAAGTGAAGCACTATAACTCTCTCTTGTGTAGTCAGGCATGTCCTTCCCATTGACCCACGTATTCCAAATGGGGTCCCATATGTGAATTTCTGACAACGGGTGCCAATAATATCCACCCACGATATACATTTTTGATGTTTTTGTTTTTAATTTATGAGTTGCATAAATTCCACTAGATTTCACAGATTGACTGATGATAGATCGTATCTGGTGTTCATTACATTGTTTGTGTATGTCTAAAGCTGTTTTAAGATATGCATCATCCACCTCTAGCTGAATGCATTGCAGTAGAGCCAGCGTGTTTTGCTTTCGGGAACGTATGTCAAAGGTGACCCACTTCACAATGGCATCTAAAAGTGTCTCCTCCTTCCACACGTTAATGTTGTCAGCAGATAGAAGTGTGGCAATCTTTTTAAAGTCAAGTCCCAAAAACTCCTCTTGATATATCAGCTCCTCAAATCTGCTAAGTATAATCCTCAGTGCTTCACGCTCCAGCATGGTGCAAACATGAAGCTCGGCAAAAGCATGCATCCCAAGGCAGTTATCAACATCCAAAAAACGCATCATGAACTCCTCACAGGCCACCTTCACTGAACCGAACTGAAGGAGATCAGCTGCTTCTAGGAGGCTTTGCACGTTAGCTTGTGTGATGCTCACTTTAGACGTATAAACATAGTTGACCAGAGTACTCAAGATCTCTCCATCTACGCCAGGCAGATCGATGATTAGATTTGAACGTTCCCTCATATCTGAGGTGAACATAACTTTAAAGTAGGCACTACGGGCTGACAACAAGGCCTTGTGGCAGTGAAACATCTGTCCTGTACAACACTGGAGTGTGACGTCAGCAAACAGGCCACAAGCGTAAAACTCTCGAAGAGCTCCCAGGGTTTCTGATGGATGATCTTCATCACAAAATTCATATGTGTAACTTTCTCCATCCTTCGATGACATGATTTAGAAGATTTAACTAGGGGAAAAAGTGTGTTTTTGTTATTATTACATATTATCAGAATACTTGTAGGGAGGAACTCCCGAGTCAAATCAGTCACCCAGAATATTTAGGCATACATACAGAAGAAAAAGCTATTCATAAAACATTAAAGAGAAGTTAAACATTTTATACAGTCTGTGATGAACGAGTCAAGGAGCTTGAGATTCAATACAATTTTAAGTTGTGTTCTCATAAACTAGAGAGAGCTGCTTTTTTGACAAATGGTGTAACTATAGAAATGTTTAATAAGGCTGCCAATTACAGTAGCCTAACTGCCATTTCTTTGGACTGTGGGAGGAAACCCACCAAGCATGGGGAGAACGTGCAAACTCCATGCACACAAACCCAAGGTGGGAATTGAACCCTCAACCCTGGTGGTGGTTAAATTTTTCACACAATTTTTCATGAACTTAAATTTCTTATTTAATTTATATTATTATTAAAATATTAATTCAATTCAAATTAAATATTATTTAATTTTAGATTATAATTTTAGAATACATTTCATTATGTTAAAAATATATTTACATCCTGTATTTCCCTCTTAGTGAAATTTTTAGGGCATAACAGTGAAATGAACCTTCACGTGGGAGGTTGTCCTGTATTAAAACTAAAACCTAGGTCTGTATAAAAAATTTTAAATGGCTTATTTCTCCTTTCCGTCTTCACCACCATAATCAGTTTAGACTAAAGAAGTGTTCTGCAATGCTCTGTTGCCAGAACACAAAACCTTGACCTACATATTTTTGGACAAGTAATGCCTGCACATTCCTGAAAGGTGCACAAATTCTTACTTACCTCAAGTGGAGTAATGAATTGACAGATTTAATCTTCTTATATTAAAAGAGATTTAAAGAGCATGATGTGATGCATGGACCGCACTTCTCAGGCATCTCTCTTTCTCTGACAGAGAAGACAGATGGCCCCTCCATTTAGACTCCTATTTTGGTATCTGTGTATAGTTGGAGAGGCCGGCCAGCTGTCACCGAGCTCTACACAATCTCGTAGATGAATGTCAGCTCCTAATTTAAACACAGTCTAAATAATGGCATTAAAAGAAGCCTATAGCCTACACCGCTCCTCTGATTCCATACACAGGCTCGGGTCTACTCTCAATGCATAAACAAAGCAAATTTTTTTAAGGACTGAAAAAGACAATTAAATCATACGTAATGCATTATTTTGCACATTTTTGCTGTGACTAATCCCCTTCACTGGCATTATAAATTATGATGGGATTATCCCATTGTGTGTCCCTTATGCACACAGTACACTGTTAAAGATAAAAATAACCCAGCAGTTTCCATGGAGACAGAGCGCATATGGCAAAAACATAATGCAATATATATATTTTTTAAATAATCAACATGAACATAGAAATATTTGTAATTCTGCTTTTAATCATTCACAAGAAATATTTCTTGGGTACATACAGTATGCTTGTTGTTTAACCTATTACAAAACCAGCTTAGTGTCAGGGGATATGGAGTCGAGCGGTGTGATAATTTTCTACCCATTATGTCAAGTTTATTCATTATCAGTCATTCATTTATGATTTATCTTCAGGAAGCGTTTTACCCTGGTCAGGCTTGTAGTGGATCCGTAGCATATCCCAAATAATGGGTGGGAACACAACCCGACACCCTGTTTATTCATACAATCATTCACACTTGGGGGTAATTTAGAGCAGGCAATTTGTAATAGTTTTTGAAAGAAAAAAAAACAGGGGTAAAGAGAAATGCAAACTTCCGCCATTTAACATGCAACATACCAAAAATGCAACATACCAAATCTGTTCTGGAGAAACTAGGGCCAAGCAGGGTGTTAATCAAACTGTGAAAGATTTCGGTTCTCCAGAACTGAGCATGAGGAGTCGATTAAGGACTATTCTTTCATCCATCCACCATTCACTCATTCTTTTGTTAAAAAATAGAACTGTTTAGTCTTTTCAGTGTCAAATCTATTTATTGTAGTTCAGAAAATTCAAATGTAGCTGCACTGACAAACTCAAGCTGCCTGGCACTTAAACCGAGTTTTAAGCTTATCACAGTAACTCTATATTGCACTAACACAGGTTCCAAACCGTGTTCCAGGAGTGGCCCAGTCCGGGATATTTCGGTGTTTTCTGTGCACTCAAGGCAACTGATGCAACTAATTAACAGTCCTTCTTGAATTAAAGTGATTGTGTTAGGGCAGGGAACACAAAAATGTGCAGGACACAGGACACTTCCAGGACCAGGGTTGAGAATCTGTGAGCCAAGGGTAAGCTGTGCTTGTGTTAGATAAAGATTTCCAGTCCTATGGACTCCCTGCCCTTCACAATTTCAACCTTTGCACCTGGCCAAATATGTGAAAACCTTCAATTATTTCTCAGACAGTCTTTCAACCATATATCCTTCTACAGCATCTGCAACATATTAACACAACTGATAATTTCAATACATTTCTTCTTTTACTTATAGCCTAAAGCCAGCTTTGGAATGTCAGAAAACATTTATCAGAACTCTTTTTATACATAGAATTAACATATGTAAAGGGCATATTAGATCATTTAAGAATGCAGACGTATTCCTTCAGTAAAAAGCTGGATCAACTGTGAGGGGAATCCCTAGGACTAGAAAAAGCCTTGGAATGCTTAGATATATTAGACGCTGGAATGCCACAGAAAGTTCCAACCAACATTCAGGTAGCAGGAACTTAGGCATGAAGTTGTGCTGCTTCTTTAACCAGGGGCATGAGAGCGCTGAAGTCTTTTAGTGGAGAGGGAACCCCCAAGCAGTACCACTGATCACCACTAGAGGCACTGGAGGCACTGAAGTGATCAATCTCAACACCCGCTGCTGCCAGCACACCTGAATAGGTCAAACAAGATTTGATTTGCCAATTTGATATTAGAGTAGAAAACATGCAATCATGAACAAATTCAGCTAAAACTCAGTTCAATTAATTTGATATCAATTGACTTACTGGTAACAGACGGCAGTAGCTGGGGTGAAGCTGCAGCCCTGAAAAACAGCAGGTTTCCAGTGAGAGCCACAGGCTGTCGGAACACACTGCCGTTCAGCTCCAGAAGGACTGGCACTGAGGTCTGCACTGTGCCCGTGGCTTTATAAACACTGCCATTCACTGAGGCCTCCAACACGCAGGTGGCTTTAGCTTCATTCCCATCACTGTGAGCTTTTTTAACCTGTTGAAAGGTTTCATAAGAATGCAGCTAGTTGTGGAGGTAATGCTGTAGAATGGTATATTTAATGTCCTTATTTTTCTATAATAAATGTGGAAAGAAACATTTTGGAGTAAAAATGACTGATACCTACAAAATATTGCAGTCAATTAGTTAAGACATTTTTAGTGTACTACTGTGGAGCAAGCAAAGGTTTGAAAGTCAGGTGATTATAAGTAGTGTGAGTGCGTGTGTTGCAACCTGTTTTTTTTTTGTTTTTTTTAATAAAAGAAGCAAATGTGTCACTATGCCTTTCTTGTTTTAGATTTTAAAATTGAGATTGTTTTTCTCACCATGTCCTTATGAATTGAATACTGCATAACAAAATAAAATCCCTGATCCTAAATCTAATTATGGACTTCTGATAAAACAGTCAGAAGAAACATCAAGGCAACAAGTCCTTACTGTAATTCCGGTCTCTTCCGCTAGGGTGAGAGCATTCACCAAGTTAAGGCCATTCTCAGAACTTTCAGCCATCAGTCCAACAACAGCTGCTGAGCTCAGGAGCTCAACTGATTTCTTTAAACACTCTCCTGAATGATTGCAAAAGAAAAAACACTGAGCAAAACCTTTCCATCCTGCTATTCAATACAATATACTCTATATGCAAGATACGCTAAAGGCAGAGGCCAACATTTTCATAGAACTAAAAAAGCATGTAGTATCTCTTTATAACACTAGAGGGTGCTGAAACAACAAGATACAACTCAAAAGTACAAACAGCTGTAACCAATATCCTCATGGTTCAGTGGACTTTGGTGCAGTATGCCTACCTTGAGTGGTCATGTGGACTTGGTCGTAGGGTTGTTTAGAGAAGTTGCAGGCCTTCAGCAATTTGCCCAAGGCCTCACCCAGCCTGATCCATTGCTGTGACTCAGGGGTAAAGGTGCTAGCCAAGACCTGTGCATTCACCTATGCATGCAACAAGAACATGTGTTAAACTTTTAGGCCTATAACATGGTTTAGGAAAAATATGCAACCATAAATGACAACACTTGGCCCAGGTGGTAAAAATGTGTGTCGCCGTTACATACGTGTGAATGTGATTAAGCTCATTTCACAAGATGGCAACTGCTACTGAAGCCACTGAACACTCAGACCATTTCCCAAGTTTGTGAAGGTAACCCATGAAGCTTTCTCATATTGTTTCATATGTTGCTACAGTGCCCCTAGGGGCAATGCTGAGACTACTGACTGAGAGGTGAGGCACTCATGAACGCGACCACACCCATAACCCGCCTTGCATAGCTCAAAGTGTCTGTACTCGCTTGCACCATGCTTTCCGCATTAGCATTGATGTTGCATACGTTTTGGCATACTAAAATGGATTTTAAAATGTAACTCTTACTAGAGTAAAATTTGCCAGCAATTGATATCAACAGAGATAATCCATCACCATCATAAGAAAAACTATTCAAACTAAAACTATTCACCATCAGATGTTCTCATGCAGAGAAAAGTCATATTAGACACTGTAAGCTTAATAGAGAATTAAGAGTGGTATGGAATTATATAACAACATAATATTCGTCTGGCAAGAAATTCGTTTGCACGTTAAAAATGTAATACAGGTTACGCTTTGCGGGAAAAACTCACAGCTCCCACTAACGCTTTGCCTTTAACCATGTCCACAATCTGCAGTGCAATGTCTTGGCCACAGCGAGCCTGAGCCTCCTTCGTGCTGGCTCCAAGATGAGGGCAGCTTATCACGTTAGGGTGGTTAACCAGGGCCCTGTCCTTGGGAGGCTCCTAAAGGAACATCACACATCACCACCATCATCACCACTATAACACATTTCTTCAGACTGCCAAACTGGTTTTATTATCAACAGAATCTGTAATCTATATTCATTTACAATAAAAGTGAGAGCTTTTAAAACAGAATCGTGTTCTATGATTCCACTGGATATTGATTGGGAGCCGATCTGGCATAATACTGTATATCCATTTCATCTAAAAGTTTGGCTCTTCAGTTGATACAATAAGTTTATTCAGAGAGTTTACATAACACCGTTTAAAGCCTATTTGTTGAAACTATCCCTTGACAAAATTTGTAATAGATAAAATGAAGCAAATAAAAAAAAAGAAAAGAAAACAAGCTCTATTGAAAATAACATACATATGTCTTGCCCTTTCATCTTGAGTTTGTTGGCACAATGTGGTAAATATTCCGTCCATACTTTTAATGGTTGATATTCATTTATGTCCAGGTTTACTTTTATTATTAGATGATTCAGACATATTACCATATTCAATCAGTCCTATAGCTGGGAAGTACATCGATGCACAAAGGTTGAGTTCACAGCTTCTATTTTTAGATCCTTAGATAAATAATCAGTCTCACCTCTACAAACACATCCAGACCTGCTCCTCCACACTGACCAGACTCCAGAGCTCTTAGCAAAGCAGCTTCATCAATGATGCCTCCGCGAGCACAGTTCACCACCTTTACACCTCGCTTACATTTAGCAAATGTTTCATCATTTAGTAATCCTGCCATCGAGAGAGAGAGAGAGAAAGAGAGAGAGAACGGGCAGGAAGAACACATATTTAATCCGTATTTAAGTTGTGAGAACTTCAGGAGGGCTGAAGATCCTGAAACAGATATATTTCATATTTTTTAAATAAATGACAGCTAAATTAAATATTCTTGAATAATGAGAATATATATGTATAACAGGTGGAACAATTCTATAACAATTATGCTGAATGTCATTAAAGTCAGTGTAAGCTCAATGAAGTTTGACATTTATTTCTTATAACTGAAATAAATTATAATGTTTATAATTATGTTTATTATACCCATTATATTAAAGTACTTCGTCAACCACTTTAGTGCCCCAAACCCCTTTCCAAAACGCTCACCTGTAGTGGAGGGCATGAGGGGTGTATGCACGGTGATGTAATCACACTGGGGCCAGAGCTCTTCCAGAGACATCTGCTCCACTCCCCAGCTTTTAGTCACCTCTGGAGGAGTAATTGGGTCATAACCAATTGTCTGGCAGGAAAGAAATGGAACACATAATTACATCGATTTTGGAAAAGCAATAACTTACTTAGATAAAACAGGACATGGATGAACCCATCATACCCTCATCCCAAAAGACTGCATCCTAGTGGCCACCTCTTTCCCGATTCTTCCAAGACCAACAATTCCAAGGGTTTTGCCATATAACTCTGCACCCATGAACTGCAAAATCAACAAGATGTTCAATAAACTCATTTAAAAGCCTGAGGCATTAAGCGCCCAGTGCTCAGATCTAATTAGTGATAATTGACCACACACACAGAGGACCCAAAGCGTCCATAATTACAACACATGCCAAACTGCTGGTAACTGAGGTTACATAATTTATGGAAAATTACTCAAGCCAGCACCTTTTTGCGATCCCAGTTTCCTGCCTTCATAGACATAGCAGCTTGTGGAACATGTCTACAAAAATTTTTATTATTAATTAAATTCAGTTATAATTAGGTTTATTTCATTGGATTTTACTGGTTGCAGCAAGCTTCACATACCTTGATAAACTCATCACAAGGGCGCAGGTTAGTTCAGCAGCACTGATTGTGTTGCCACTTGGGGTGCTGTAAAAAAAAATAAATAAATAATAATATATATTACAATTTTTTGTTTTAAAAAGCAGATTCGTCACATCTAGATTTATCAGAATGCTGCATAAATTCACACAGCTATGCACAGATAACTGAACAATATTGTTCAGCAAATTATAAAGTATATAATTTGCTTGATATTTTGTCAGTTTTAAGTGTTGATTAGCTTTCTATAATGCAGCTCTGACAGTGCCACTGTTTGTACTTGTTCTAATGTGTCATCATTCCGATATTATTGAGACATTTCACATCATCTAAAACTTGTAATATTCAGATTGTTAAAGCTACATATTTAAATCTTAACAGTGGGAAGCTTTCCTTAAGGAAACATCTGTTTATGGAAGGGTTTACTGCTTTGCATCACTACATTAATGTAATGTTAAAAGATTGAAAAATTAGAAAAATGTTGTGGGAATGAAACAAATCACACCTTCCTACTGTTGATCATTCTGCAATAACAGCATGAAGTGTTCTAATTCTTTACTTATCCATCTTGATTATACTAAAGTTTTTGGGATAGACAACGAAATTCTAACATTGCCAGGATAGATCTTTAAATGAGACTAGCTGCTTAAAAACAGCCTTTAGCTGTAAAGGTTTACATTATCTTTTGAAGCAATTACAATAGATAATGAAATAAGGTAATGCAAAATTACATCTTTGTTTACTCTGTGTAAGTATTATTATATTATTATTATTATTATTTATTGGTTTAGACCTAGACAGACTGGGATAAACTTGAAAGAGTATCCCAAAAAGTTTTCATACATAGGAGTAATTAACATTTTATCAAAATGTATTCCGATCTTTTTAATAAGTAGGTTGTATTAAATATTATTCAGATAGCCTTTGAGAACACCTTTGACAAAAGAAGGATTTGATGCATCAGAAAAAGACACAACAAAATATTTTAAGTGACCCATTCAAAGTCAAATTTGATGCAATGTACATTTTCTGTACAGACTAATTATAAGCAAACAAAGTGACAGCTCAAATTTGTTAACTTCCCCATTGTATGGAAACTTTTGAGCCAACACAATGCACAATGAAAAGGAGATAAACAGTCAAGTCTGCCTTGGGGTAAAGGTTTGAGGCACATTTGCAAACAGTGCAAGTCAGTGCATGACCAGTTTAAAAAAAAAAATGCCACTCAATTCCCAGCTAATGCTTTCATTACTTCATGACAATTATGCCTTTCTTGGTTGCCGCCTCCACATCCACGTTGTCCACGCCTGTTCCAGCTCGTCCAATCAGCTTCAAGCTCCCGGCGGAGTCGATGACGTCAGCGCTCACTTTGGTAGCTGACCGGACAACCAGACCGTCAAAGTCCTGAAGAGTGATAAAGATAATGTTTATGTGTATGTAATGTAATCAACAATCTATAATTGCTTTGGCAACAATGAAATTATAAAAATCCATGAAAAAAAGCCCTGCTGAACTGAACTGAACTGAACTAAAAAGACAAGTTCAGCATGACCTGTCAGGGTCAGTGGTGTGGGTGATGAGGTCAAGTGAGCTGTTGATTACAACAATTAAAATTTGAATAAAATCTATGTAAAAACGTGTGAGCATGTGAACTGTGGAAAAAATTACACTGGATTGATTGGGTGAAGAGTTTAAGTAAATAAATATATCAAAGGCGTATTTTTTTTTTAAAAGTGAGCGTGAGTAATGCGGTTTGGGATCCAGCCTAAACCTCCATTCAGCAGAGTGAAGAGCTAATCTGTATGCAGGTCATTCTGTAAGTGTTGCTGATGTTACATCAGACAGTGGAGGGGGGGAGGGGGAGGAGGGGGGAGGCAATGGCGGGGATCAGAGTTTAGTCACAGATAAACAGGTTAGGAGAATAAAAAATAAATAAACACATCAAAAAACTTTGTTCTACCCTAGATTAAAGGCTTTTATGTAAGAAAAATATTAACAGCAGGTAAAACAATCATTGCATGTTCTGTCACCATTTACAGTACCTTAATCTGCGCTTTCAGCTCATCTTTGGTCATATTTGGTCTTTCAGCGACTTCAATTCCATTTTCCTGCAAAATCTTCTTGCAGCACGGATCCACACTCTCGCTGATTAAAACGCGTTTGATTGCGACCGGAGCCATGTTTCTCATCCTGCGGGATGCAACTTGCAGGAGCTGTTTGCGCACACGTGCGTGCGCGTAAGCGAAATGATTCGGCGTCGTGATCACTGGGTGAGAGAGGGAGGAGCTTAACTGAAGAAAAAGCTACATTAAAAAAAACTTAAAAAGAAAGAAAGAAAATCAGACAAACCCCAAATCCTAACAAGAAAAATCTTCATTGAAGTTCCTTGGATGTTGATGTGGGTACCATAACACCCCATAATAAAGAATATCTAATAAAGAAACTATCTAATAAAAAGCATAGATATGGATTTATTTTTATAAGACGGTGTGAGTCCACAAAGCTTATGACTAATCAGTCCAATGAACAATAAGACTTTATGTCTGTATACCATATGTGTCAAGTTCAGTGCAACATGTTTTCATTTCCTAATCACAAAGAAAACCACAAGTTCATTATTGGAAGTTTAAAAATAAAAAAAACATGTTAAGCTATTAACAATTAATATGGAAAGTCAAATTATCAGGTCATCAAGAGCTTTACTGTCTTTTTAACCATATCTGTTGTATATATATAGTACACAGATGAAATAACTTCCCTCCTCCGGTTTCCTCCTACAGTCCAAAGACATGCAGATTAACTTAATTGGCTTCCCAAATTGCCTGTAGTGTCTGCAATGGATTGCTGCCTGCCCTGTTGAGGGTTTACCTCACCTTGTGGAATAGACTTCAGTCCCCCCACTCCCTGTACATGATAAGCTGTATAGAAGATGGATGAATTAATACATACAGTCAATAAGTATCAAAGCACACAGGATGGTAATGGGAAACAGTGGGGTGAGTACAGGGGCGTATATAAAAGCAAAAAAAAGGGGGAAATAACAGATCATGTATTCATGTATTTTCATGTAATATTTCAGTAAAAGACACTGACAATAGACTAAACACCAGAGTAAAAAAAATATGTAATGTGGTTGGGAACAAGGTCAATGTACTGTGCCCAGTAGTCAGTACAGCATGAATAATCAAAAGATAAACATAAAATTACTTTAAAGTGTTGCAAATTAACAGCTTTTGGAATTTCAGTTTAAATATTTTGGCCTCCTTAAACTAAGAGCTGGTGACAAAGATGGTCATAAAATTCTAACTTCTTTTTTCAGCTGTTCTCTTCTTGGCTGTGCAAGTTTGAAAATGATAATAATAAAACTAGTTCTGCAACATACTTTATATTGTCTTTAATCCAGTCAATTCAATCCTACTTAAAAATAATGTAGTGCTAGTTGTTACTTCATTGGGTGGAAAACTACTAAGGCAAAAAAGAATGAACAAAGCAGGTTTACAAAAAGGCAAAGTAGAAGAATATTAATAGTTGAATGAAGGAGAAGACGAACACCAAAATAAAATTAATTATTGGTTGTAGGCTTAAGATGACTGTTCTAGACCTAAATAGACATATAATAGTCCTTGTGTGTTTGTGTGTGTGTCATACATTTATCTAATCAGTTCATTAAAAAAAAAAAAAAAAACAGGCCAAAGACTTTAGTTAATGTTTATATGAAACACTGGAAGGGATCTGGGATTCCCTAACACAGCAATCTCTAGAGTTTGCCTAGAATGGTGAAAGAAAACAGTGTGGGTGACAGTGGTAAGCAGAAAAGCATATCATCATCCACAGAGCATCAATCTCTGAAGTGGTTGGGTATGACAGCAGACGACCACATTAGTCTTAATTCCTGTCAGCGAAGAAAAAGAATCTTAGGCTATCATGGGAACAGGTCGATTGAAACTGGGTGAGATTCCTGCTCTTGTTTGACAAAAGTGTAAGGAATTTTAATATGATGAGAAGATTCATATGGCATAAAACAATCCCTTATCGTGCTTCCTAATGTAGTAACACATCCTATAGCGCATATCCAGACGAATATACATCCAAACAGTTTGTGTCTGCAGGAACCCCTTTGTCTAACAAAATTTCCTATCGTATTTCCTATCGTCTGTGTGTCTCAGGCCCCTCTATGACTTATATTTCACACTCTTCCTTCTAATGACTGATTCTTCTGATATGGGACGCAACACCTGGCTGAAAAATGTAATATACTATCTTTGCTGATAATAAACAGAGATTTTTAGACATCATGGCTGAGCGCATATTTGTGTGTTTGTCTCTCCTGGTTCAAAAATCAGCCGGTAAGTGTATCGAGGTGCGGTGGACACAACAAGCAATAATTTTTTTTCTTTTAAATCATCTTAAAACTTAACAATTCGGACACTCTTCCTTCTTAAACCTAACAAGGAGTGGAAACTGATGTGGTCTTCTACTTGTGTAACCCATCTACCTCAGTGTTTAATGTGTTATGCGTTCTGACATGCTTTTCTGCTCATCACAGTTGAAAAGAGTGGTTATTTGAGTTACTATAGACCTCCTTTTAGCTCAGACCAGTCTAGCCATTCTTCTGTACTCTTTTTCTCTCATCTCCAAGGTGTTTCATCCTGCAGAACCTCCACACATAGGATTTTTTTTTTTCATCAAGCTGTGTAAACTCATTTGAAACCATTCTACAGTTAAGATCACACATAGTTCACTTTCTCCAAATTCTGATGTTGGATGTGAACATTAACTTAAGCTCTTGACCTGTGTGTCTACATCATTCTATGCGCTGTACTGCTATCACGTGATTGGCTGCATGAATAACTGCATGAACGTGCAGGTGTATCTGTGTTTAAATTAACTTATTTATTTATGCATTAGATCACGATAAATCTATAAAACGTAAAATATACGTGTTAAGTGATATTAGATTCCAGTCACGACATGTCATTATGTTTATTTAATGCTTTCAATAGCAGTAGATCTAAGCAGCTCCTGTTTGTTCTGCACGCACTCGGTGAACTCTTTCCGTCACGTGCTTGCTCATGGCCTCGTAGGGCTGCTATGGGATACAGAGTGGTTTGTAAACCTTGTTGCTAAGCAACACCAGGAGTTGAGGAAAAAAATTCTCAGCAGCGTTGAAACTGCTGCCTCATAATAAGAGTAATAATAAAGTTTTGTGGTTGCGGTATTTCCATGTAGCGCACATCAAAAGGCGGCATTAAAGTAACCGTTTAAAATGTCTGTAGCTTCTGCGTCTGTTGTGCAGTATGGCCGGAGAAAAGGGTCAAGGAAAGGTGAGTGAACAGCCAACATGCTAGCGTGGCTAAGTTAGCTGCTTGTTAAATTAGTTAAGTTAGTTATTCTGGTGATTTTACTAGTACCATATAACTATAGTACGTAATTAGCCAAGCCCTCTACGCTGATTATGATAAGGTTACTAGCTGCATTATATAACATTTTGTTTTAGATTAATGCAATGTTTGTAAAATAAGTTCACTAACTAGTTAGTAATATAAGTTCTAATCTACTCATAACCTGTTCAATCAACAACAATCAGTGGCGTGGGGAAATGTTTTTTTTTTATGGAAACCCACAAAGATGTCCTTTTTTAATTTTATCACTCTGTGTGTTTTTGTCAAGCACACAGAGTGATGGTGGATCAGTGGTAAGTTTCTCGCCCGCCATACTGCAGGCCTGGGTTAATTTCCCATCCAATGCCCAAACTCCAGCCACTGGATGCAATGCCGGTCCCAAGCCCTGATAAAATGGGCTTTAGGGTTCTGTCAGGAAGGGCATCCGGTTTTAAACCTGTGCCAAGTTGTTACACATATTGGACGGTCCGCTGTGACGACTCCTTGATCTGAGTGGCAGAAAGACTAATGACAACTCTGTGTGTGTATTGTACATCATATGTCATTGATTTAACATCGAGACGAACCTCTAGAGTGACCGGTAGGATTTCACACAGGCGCACACACACTAATGAATCTGGTCAAGGTTCATGGAGTTTTTCCTTGCTACCGTCCGATCATTTTGGTTTATATGATATCTTCTCGCACATTTCATACTCATTTCAATAGTTTTCTTTTGATTCTGTAAAGCTGATTTGTGACAATGACCAGTGCTCAGTCACTCACTTACTCATCATCTATACTGCTTTATCCTGCACAGAGGGTCACAGGGGGCCTGGAGCTCCTTCCAGGAAACCCATGGCACAAGGGACAGGGTGCCGATCTATCACAGGGCACACACTCACACACTCATTCACACACAACGGGCAATTTGGAAACACCAATTAGCCTAATTTGCTTGTCTTTTGACTGTGGGAGGAAACCGGAGTACTCGGAGGACACAGGGAGAACTGGCAAACTCTATGCACACAGAGGCGGTAATTGAACCTGCAGCCTGGAGGTGCAAGGCGACAGTGCTAACCACTAAGGCACCCTGCCTCCTTGTTAAGTTAGTTAGCACTCCTTGTTAAAAGTGCTATGTAAATAAAAATGTAATTGAATTCATTTACAGCCCAGAAGTGTGCAAATGAAGATTCACTAAAGATTGTTGTTTGTATTCCATACAAATACAAGGAAATATAGAAAGCCATCAAAGTTTAAATTGTCTACATGTTTAATATAGATACTGAAAATAAATATTAATATAAATATTAATACATCTTTTAAAATGTATTAAGAAGTAGCCATTATTAAGAACCATCTAACCTTTAAATTAATAAAACTCTTTACAGTTATAAAGAGTTGTTCAGACTCTTACAGACCCTTCTATAATTTACACTTTTATCCTCATTTCATTCTCCAACAGTTAACTCAGCAGAGGTGAGCGATAAACCGAGTCCACCTGTAGACCTGCGTGAAGTGATCGTGTTGCCCACAGGGGAATGGAGGCGAATCCAGGATAGCGTGCAGCGTGTGAACAGAGAGCAAGAACGTCTCATTGCGGCTGCGAGACAGCGCGAGGCCATGCACCTGCACTCCCAAGAAGTTGTCAAAAACTGGTCTAACACCATTGCAGTAAGGCAACATTCTCAGTTTAGTTACTTTATGACACTGTCATTGTAGTGTGTGTGCAGCAGGAGGAATGTATCAGACACAGCCGTGTTGAAGTTTGTATGCAAAGTGTCCACTATTTGATACCATAATCTTGTTTGTAAACACCAGTCAGCTATAACTTTAAGGGCTAAGCCAGGTTGAAGCAAATAACATTGATTATGTTGCTATAGTTAATCAAGGGGTATGAAGTATTAGGCATGTCACCGATGCATCAGTGACGGGCATGCATCCGCCTAAATCTTTTTTCGTCCCTTGCTCACTAGGGTTCACTAGGCATGCGGCTTTCTCTTCTGCAGGTGTGGCACCACTTCAGCAGGCTGATAAATCTGGCATGGCTGGCAAAAGATAATCAGGCTTGCTTCACTTAAAAAGTGAGGCATTAAGCTTAGCTTAGGGTCCGGAGTTCGGGAGCGAGGAGAAACTGGCGGACACTAAATGCAAGTGCGGCATATAAGCGGGGCGATGCCATGTGCCTCAGGGACTTCAAAGGCGGGTGGAGTGAAATACAGCCGTTTGATCGCCACACGAGAGACAGTGGCTAAAGGACTGCACAAACTATCCTTTATAAAATTACCCTTTTCCCATAAGACCTCGCCTCATGTCTGTGTGTCTGTGGTGCGCCCAGAGTCTAAGATTTTACAGGCACCAAATGAACACTCAGTTATGGATGTTAATTTGTTAGAAGCAGGAAGAAAATGAGCAAGCATAAAAGTATTAGTGACTCTGACAAGGAGCAAAATATAATGGATGGAGTCGGATCATCTGCTACTAATATCTTGGTGCCAGATAACACAGCACCTCTTCAGAGTGGTCAGTCTTGTGGAGTTTGTGCCTCAATAAGTCAAATCTTTATATTTTTTATGCAATTTCAGGGACAACGGCAAAGGAAGTTGGAAGAAAAGAAAATCAGAGAGGAAATTGAAGAGGAGGAAAGGAAGCAGATTGATCTTGAGGAAGCCAAGTTTCAAGAGCAGAAAAGGAAGGAAGCAATAGAAAAAGCAAAAACCTTGCAGTACTACCAGATTGCCAGAGTGAAAAGATTTCATGTTAGTATATTAATATGTTTAATTTGCACTCCTTGTCATACTTAATATCACATGTACTGTAGGTAACATTACTTGTAATTTTCTTCACTTAAATATACATTTCTTATAATGTTGATGATGACGGTCTGGATTGTAAACTCTAGTTATATTTGAGTGAAATTAATTTCTTCCCCAGAGTGCCTTGCTGATGACTGAGGTCCTGAAGGAGAGGGAGGCCCAGATTGAGCTGAAGAAAATAAAAGAGAATTTCTCTAAACATGTTGATAAAGAGATCATGGCCATGATCAAGGAAAAAGAGGCGCAGGCTTTACAGCAAGAGTGGCTGAAAGCCTTGGAGAAGAAGAAAAAGTGTCTGGACGTTGCTGAGAGTTTGAAACAGCAGTAAAGTATAGGACAAACCAACAGATGTGTGGTTTTACAGGCATTATCTACTACTACAGACGTAACAAATTAGCTGATGGACCACAACACTTTGCTCCCTTATTTACAGAATGAGACTGTACAATTTGTGATAAACATTTAAAATGAGTATGTGTTTTAACACTATCCCTCTGTTTAGGATTAACGAGCATGAGCATAAAAAAGAGGAGAAGATAATGGAACGGAAAAAAGAGGCAGAGGAACTTAAGCAATTCCAAGAGCTCTATATTGAGGAACAAACCACACATGAGCAGAAGAAGCAAGAGGAGAAGAGAAACACCATGAAGGCTTATCAAGTTAGTAGCTTATCAAATGGTTCTCAGTCATGTTTATTTTTGTCAAGTAATAAAATTTGATTTGACCAAATCTAAATAAAATAGAAATTATTAATTATAATTAAGAAGAAACATGTGTCAATTACACTTATACAACAGTTAGTTCTAACCCAGTAACAAACGGCTGTGATATCCAGCACAACAGCACAACCTTAATGAAGAGCTTTAGTTGCTTAAATAACAGTCATAACCATTCGGCCCTGAGTTAGCCATCTTTGTTAAATGTACTCTATCACTTGTACATGCTGGCCAGCAAAACTTAAGTTAATCCATATTTTTATTTTATTTTTAATTATGTTGCATAATTGCAAGCTGATCAGATTGCATTAGTACAGGTGTAATGTATTTATACAAATGTAATCAATGTTGATAAATTTAACACTTTTCTGGGATGTAGCGGTCTTCAAGCATATAATATATTTTGATGTTATCCACCTCTAGCCTGCACAAAAAGGACAAGTGGCCTATTTTTTAAAATTATTTTTGTATGATTTTTTTTTTTCTATTTACAACCAGGAACACCTTGCCACCAAGAAAATCATCCAAGCAGCTGAGGCTGAGAAACAGGAGCTGGAAGAAGAGACACGAAAGCTGTTTGTAAAGGCTAAAAGCAAAATGATGAAACTCAGAAAAGAAAAAGAAGCAGAGATGTTAAGGTAGTCAAAATATGTGATTTTTAAACTGTAATTTATGCTTGGTTATAATGTGAACCTCAGCTTGCTGCATATGCATCCTCTGTGCCATTTGGCTGATCAGATGCTTATACAAGAGAAAGCATCCCTGAGAAATTTATAGGCCACTAAATATTGTTTAAAAAAAATTAAACATAAACTATATTTGAAAATGTATGTGGATCCCTGGCTGCCACATTTGTATGCATGAGCTTGCTAAAAATTCCATTTCAGAGACGGGTGCATTAATATGGAGTTCATTCTACTGTGTTACAGGTCTGGTTTTTCTGGGTCAGTTTTCCACTAGATTTTGGAACTTGGCTATGGGAAATAGTGCAGCAACAAGAATGTTAGTGTTATTTGGTGAGGAGGCCTGGCATGCAGTTTGGTATGATAATTCACCCCAAGGTTGTTCAGTTGTTCAGTGATAATGTAGCTTGTTTTGTAGACAGAATTAATGTCACTTTTAAACATGCCTGGGTCTCTGAGTTCAAACACAATAATGTTAAAGTACACAAAGACATCCTAGACAATTGTGCTTCCACCTTTGGGGAAGGTCCATTTATAGGTGTGATGGTCAGCAGTCCACATACTTTTGGGTCTTCAGTGTACAATTACATATTTGTGTGTTATTTCTATGGCAGAGAGGTTCAGAAACACAGGGAAGCCTTTACCGAGAAACTGGCAGCTTATCACCAAGAGCAAGCCACAAACAAAGAGGAGCTGATCTCCAAGGCAGCTGCAGAATCTGAAGCCAAGCAGGATAAACAACAGCGTGAGATGGATGAGAAGAAGGCGGCCATGTTGAAGAAAATTGCTGAACATAGGGAAGCAGTGGTACACTCCATTTCAAAATATTTTATCTTTTATGTTTTAATGGCTTACATTTAAAAAGGCAAGTTTTTCTAAGTTATTTTTTTGGATATTTAAGGTTTTTTTTTTTCTACAATCACACAATTTTAGCAAAACGAGTTGGAGTACAAAAAGCAAGAGGAGAAACAGAAAGCTATTGAGATGCTTAATGCAAAGAAAGCATCAGATACCATATTCCTGCAAAAACAGCTAATCAAGGCCCAGAAAATGAAACAAGCAGCCAAAATGCTACAAGACACTCACGTGCATCAGATGGTAAGTCAGTTCGATTTTTAATATAGGTTATGCAAAAACGTTATTAAACATAATGATATTTTTGCTCACTTTTGTTTGTATCTAGGCTGAGAAACATGCACAAGTGCAGCATATTAAAAAACAGGAGCAAGAATTTGAGACAAGGAATGCAGAGCTCATTGCAGAGGATGAGAAAGAGTTTCAGAATTATGCCAAGCAAGTAATTCAGAAAGCCAGCGAAGCTCAAAGAAACACCTCCCTTCTGCGAAAGGCAACAAAGGAGGGCATTGGTGGAGGACTTGGACCCGTGTTTAAAGGCGTTAGGCCAAGTTATCTAGTTCAGGATCAATCGGGGGTTCAGCTGCCCAGTTATGCATGCCGTAGTACTCAGGGCATAAAGGAGCTGCATGAAACTACTGACATTCAGGAGTCTAAAAAAAGACTGGGATTTACTTGGTGAATATTGTTGCTGATGACACTAAAATAAATAGATATATATTTTTAATGAATTCATTTAATGCATCTTCATGTTTATTTTTTCAAATGTGACCCCCCCTCCCCT
>JAOVVB010000049.1:20253784-20265717 GCA_028570985.1 Heterobranchus longifilis
TTTTTCTTTGCAAAGCAGATTGTGTTTGTTTGCAAAACGCTGCATTTGTGAGAAAGTCGATTTTTTTTCTTTGCAAAGCAGATTGTGTTTGTTTGTTAAATTTTGGCACATAATTAACTCCATACGCATTGCGCTTGACGTAATGAGTTTGAAATCAGATTTGAGTGGGTAGTGAATCCAGACTGAAACACATATTTAAGAATCAGATTTTTATCTAAATTTAAACCAACTCTGGGTGGGATTGGATTTGGAAAAATCTGTTTTTCTACTTCAGATTACATGAAAACAATCTGATTCCAAACTAATTCCAATCTGGTTTATGCCAAAAATTGGATTTGTGCTGGTAATCTAAGCAAGAGCTTAGAGTGTGAAAAATGTATAATGCATTTTAAAAGAGGTTTGTGATACACTGTGTACGTGATGCAGAATCTGAGGTGAGTCTGATTTTACACAGACATAGAAATTGATCAGCCGGTATAAAAATGCCCAATCTGGTGGATCAAAATACACATGGCTTATTGATAGATATGTGGATTGTAATGTACTGCAATATAATTTTTATATAGCTATATCCTACAGCGGCCTGGCTTTATGTTTAAACCCAATCTTTACCCATTTTGCAGGTTTCCCATGACAACTCTGTCAAAGTTATCTATTTGTTTGAATGACCTGGGGCTGCACCATAGTCCACTGATGGGCCACATCACTGAGATTTTGAAACAGAGACTGGATTCAATAGAAGATGCCAGGTATTATTTCTCTTTGTCCCACAAACATGTCACTTTTCCATACAATGTCTTTCATACAGAAAGAAATCAAATAATCTGTATTGAACTTTCTCAGAGTGTTAACTACGCTCATGATCAGTGTGTCGTCACTGCTGTCTGCCAAATTACGGGACGCGCTGATTCAAAAAGCTGAGATTCTGTTGGACGACATGGACGCGTCACATTACAACAATCCCAGGAGGGTAGTTCAATTCCTCAGACACATGAAGTGCGTCCATCGGCCCTTACTGGAAAAGTGCAGCCACATACTCCTGAAAAGTGTTCCCAGTCTGGATGTGGAGAATCTCAGCATTATAATGACACTGTATCAGTCACTGCCGTTCAGCAACTGGGACTTCAGACAGGCTGCCATGCAGAGGCTGATGGAGCTGATGGACTCGTGCACTGACCCGGACTCTTTTACAAAACTTTTCATTGCACTGGGACCCCTGGCAGGGCCAGCAACCAGAGAGAGGTAAAAGCAGAAAGAACAGCCCAGGACATTCAGTGGAAATCTCTGCAATATAATAATCATAAAATAAATAAATGATCAGCTTGTAATGGTGCTGTGATTGTGGTTATTGCGTGTGTATGTGGGACCTCTCAATGCATAATTTCCCAGAAACATGTTGAGGCTAAGGTCAGGGTAACTGCCAGAGAAGGTGTTCAGTGTCATTTTAACATTAATATTTGCGCCATAATGCTCTTTAAGAAACCATGATAAATAATTCTTTATTTATGTAAGACGCTTCATTTTAAGTCAGAGGAATGTGATTATCCTTATTGTTTCTATGATATACAGTATGACTGAGTCCTTGATTTAAACTGACACATGTAGATGCATTGCAGGTTGTAACCATTTGATAGTGAGTGTTTTTGTTTTCCAACATCCAGTCAATTTATGTCTCAGGTTGGAACGTACAGCGCTGGTGTTGGCCGATCAGCTAAACGCTCACCAAGCTCTGGTGATTGCTGAGGCACTGGAGGAGATGCAGAGCCGCAACTTTCAACTCATTAATAAGTAAGACTGTCGCCCTCGCTTCTCTTGTCTTTATGGAAAGAAGTGATGAGTGATCTCTGTTCTGTAGTCTATAGCGTAAATCAGTAAATTCAAAGCCACTGTAATGTTAAGACACAGCTGGTTAGGCCATAGATTATGTATTGTGTATGAATTTGTGTTGATTGGATAATTGTGGTCATTTCGTAGGATTGCATCTGTACTGCATAGGAATCTGGAAGTGTATAGGCCAGTGGAGATTGCAAAGATCATTCAGGCACTTATTCTGCTGCACTGTCAGAGTCCTGAGCTCTACTCCAGACTGAGGAGCATAGTGCTCCGGTGAGTCTCATCCAGGTGCTTTATCGCCATGACAGATGGGAACATTTGTTATTTGCATCTTTTCATTGATTGAGTTTTAAGAGGAGATTTTATGAATTTTATTATTTCCCAATTTGTTCCCTAAAAAATCTATTGTCAGGTGAATATAAATAAATAGGACCTTCTTCTTCTTATTATTATTATTATAATAATGATGATTATGATTACTATTACACTATTACAGTATTAGTATTATTCCAAATTACCTCAGTGTATTGTATTGATATGCAATACTCAGAATTAATTGTTAGTTGATAGACAGATACTAAATGTAAAAAAAAAGTTACACTATTAGGAATGATTTATATTAAATACATTTCTTATTTTCACAGTAGTTACTGAATAAGCTTTAAAGGGAATAAGTAATTAATATATAATATATAATAATGTCCCGCTATATTGTTGATTCATTTGTATCTGATAAAAAAAGTCATACCAGCCATACCTCATACCAGCCTACTGTACCTGTAAATCTTCCTGCATTAAATTTAGTCTTGGTCCGGGTTAAAAGATCCATATTTGGGCAATCAGACAATTTCTGGATTAATTCTTTTATTAATTATTTTTTTTCACGGACATCAACCCAACCTTTTAAATAAATATTTATGGACAAGAATGAATATTTGAAAGAGACTAACTGTGTATTTTCTTTTTTTTTTCTTTTTTTTTGGTTTGGTTTGTATTGATCTAAATGTGTTTCCCGGGCAATACTGTAATTTATCTGCTAATACATTTTTTTCATACTCCTTTATGAGCTAGCTGTAACTAACTTAAACTATGAGTGTTTACTGACCAAAGCATCCATCACTATATTTATGAAAGCCAGAAATAAGTGTCTAAGAAGTAGAGGAAGGAGACTGTTATTTAAGCTCAATTAATTTCAAAGTAAATGTAGTGTTCATAGTTTTGCATGAAATATTTGAGCTTGTGTTGATTAATCGATTGATTAATTCTAAAAACTTTTGTGTATCAATCCCATCATTTTTGTTTGTATTAGTTACTTGCAGACCTGTGTGCACATATACGAGGTGATCATGCTGACCCGTGTGCTCGCTATGCTGCCCTCTGCACGTATCGAGGAGTCGGTCTTCTCTCGCATTGATGCGGTGTTGCCTCAGTGCAGCCTGATAGGACTAAGTTCACTCACGATGGCCGTTGCCAAATGGATGCGAAATGACCCCTCCTACAGCCAGAGCACTCACAGCAGGTACGTGCGTCTGCTGCAGAACCTAAACCGCTGTGCACGTGACAGAGTTCACAAAGCCAAGAGACTGGACCAGCTCATGGAGGAGCTTAAATTCATGTCAGGGGAATGGTTTGAGGAGATGATGCTTGAGGAGACAATTGTAATACTTCAGGGATTGGCAGATCAGCTCACCTGGATCAACTTGCTCGACCTGGTCCTCTTTTTGACCAGGACCACCTACCGCTCTGCTCCATTGCTGGACCGAATTGCCAACGTAGCCTTAGAGAACACACATAAGGTAGATTGATTTTAAATGCATTTATTCAATATCTAGGCTGTGAGTATTTTGTATTTATTCTGTGAATGGTTGTACAAAGTGGTTATAGTTGTTATATTTTTATTTTATTAAGTCTTAAGCCTAATCTACTCTGGGCACTTGATTTTAGTGGATTTCAATTTATGACAGTGGGTTGTTTCCTCCTACAACCTAAGGTTAATAGGGGCTACCTAAGGGGCTAGATGTTATTTAAAAAAAACATTTGCTGTTAATATAATACAAATATTCCATGTTTACATTTTAGTACAATATAAGGTGTTTAGGCTTTATTGAAGAATTTTTTAGAATTCTAAACAAACATAGCAAATTATTTACTCCTTGAACTCCCCCCCCCCCACACACACACACACCCTTTTTTTTTTTTAACTGCTTACCAGCTATTTTAATAGGAACACCTGTAAACCTGGTCATCTACAGTATCTATGTTGTGGCAGAAGCACAGGTCCAGAGATTCATTTGACGTTCACATCTAACATCAGAAGTAGGGGAAAATGTAAACCTGTGTGGCATGTGACATGGTTGTTGCTGCCAGTCTGGATGATTTGAGTGTTTTAGAAACTGCTGATCTAATACATACATAAGCTAAGGACTTTTTTTGCAGATGGAAATGTTATGTTTAGTAGAGGGGTCAGAAAAGACGTGTTTTACCTGACAGGAAGTCTACAGTAACTCAAATAATATCTTAAACCCAACAGCAGGAGATCTTGCAGTTTTCTGCTGTGGTCGTCTAAGAACAGAGATCTGAGGATACATTGCACATAACTAAAATCTAAATCAAAACCTTTATCTTTAAATTTTCAGTTAAAATAAACATGATTTAGTATATTAGTGCATTCATATACATAATTTATACTTTTTTTCTATCCTTTTTAGATTCATTATTCTGCAGTATATGTCACTTTGCTCCCATTTGCTGTGCTTAACTACGACTCTCCGAAGGTGGACGAGTTATTTGATGCTTACATTCAACAATTCACGCCAAAAATTAGTGAGTTCTTTTTTAAAAACGTGAACCATATTGATTATAGAAAATGTAAGATATAAATAATGTCTGTGTTGTATATTCCCAGGTTCATTTGACCCTCATATGCTGGTCCTGTTGGCTTATGTCTTGGCTCTGACCAACCGTTTCCACGAGCCACTGATCAGAGAAATATTCAAAGTGGATTTCCTAGCCAAGCTGGATGCACAGCTCGAGAGTAAGGTGTTTTGGATGTCACGTGTCTTGATGAGACAGATGTATTTGTAACTATACAAATTTTGGCTAAAATGTGTTTGAGAACTCCTTAAGTGAGTCATCAGATTTAAATGTGTTTTAAATGCTTCTTGCATGTGATATCTTTCAATTTCTATATGGAAGAGATATGTGATTTTCAAAGAAATACTTGAAATTTGATGACTAAAATAGCAGTTGTAAACAGGACACTTATTAGTACATCATGTACAGTACCAAATGATGCTTATTCTCCTGTACACTTCCTTCTAACAGCATTCTCAAGTACTCAGAACATGCGAGTGCGTTCGCGTCTGATGCAGCTCAACCGAGCTGTGTGTCTCGAGTGCCCGGAGTTCCAGGTGCCCTGGTTCCACGAGCACTACTGCATGCAGCTCCACAGAAGAGGTGAGTAAAGATACATATCTGCTACTGTAGTGCAGCCATATTTAGAGCACCACAAGTAAAACAAAAGGTATGCCCAAGTCACTACAGTGGCTAATAAACCTTTTGTTTTTTTTGTCAAACACGCAGACCACAACTCGGTCAATGTAGCCCAGCAGCAGATCCACAGGATGCTGGGAGAAGTGCTTGGAGGCATTAACTATGTCAGAGTAGCAGTGTTGACTCCATACTTCTACAATGTTGGTGAGTTTAACCTTCAACCATAAATTTCCTAGGAAGCAGTTAGAATAGTTTCAAAATTTTTTATTCATTTTGCAGACTTTGAGTGTGTCCTGGATCGCAATCAGCAGGCAGTGCCTTACAGCAAACTGAGTGAACTGCAGATCAACGAAGATGGCAAGGTGCAGTGGGACTCAGGGTCCGAGAAGGAGAGGACCGAACTACCTCCAGGAGCTAAGCGGTATATACATGTTGAAATTTTCACACTCAGTTGTGGAATGCATAAACAAATGTGAACACATTTCTTATATGAGGAATAAAGCATGACAGGCATTCAGTTATAGGAAAATAATGAACAACCTAGGTGCTGTGATGGCAATGCCTTGACCATATTTTTTGTCTATTGACATTCTAGTTATATTTAATGTTGTGGATCACCTGCAAAACAAGGTCATCCTTGTTATCCCTTACATTGTAGCAGCTATTGCCATCCATTCCTTATCCAGCATCTCTTTTTCTGTCTTGAAGTTAGTGAGACAAAATCCAGTTTGTCTTGCCACAGAGAATGAAAAACTCTCCTGTGGCAGGTGCTTTGCTATTAAAAAGCACTGAAAACTTTGTACTCTTAAACATCTTAATAGAGAAAACTTCGCAATAACACATTTTATCCATTTTTATTAGTAGTATATAATTGCTAATTATTTTTAGTCTTATGTCTGTGATTTGAAATACAGCTAGCACTTCTGTCATTGCTGTTTCCTGCCCAATCAGATTTGATAATTCAGCAGCACTGATTCATAGATTTTTTTTAGAATCCAGACGTGGCCTTGCATCTCCAGGGCGGAGGGTTTAAATTCCTGCCTTGAGTCTGTGTGCATGGAGTTTACAAATAATTCTCCCTGTGCGCTTGGTGGGTTTTCTCCAGATACTCTGGTTTCCTCCCACAATCCAAAGACGCAAAAATGCAGATTAGGCTAATTGCCCATTTTGTGTGTGCGCGCACGCGCGCATGCCCATTGGTACAGTGTCCAGGATGTACCCCATGTAAACGGTATTGGAGATGAAAAAATTAGTGATTGACTCCTTGTTCTTCTGAACCTTGTTTCATTAGCATTGCTTTAGACTTCCTGAATTCCAAGTCCTTCTGCAAAAACTCACAGCACATTAAAGGAGACATCCTGATGAGAAAGAGACATCTGGAGATTTTAGGGTATCATGTTCTGCAGGTAAGTAAACTGGGAATTTGGTGCTTTTACAATGAAAAAAAAAATGATAATACTCTTAAACCTCTCTCCAACTCAGATTCCACACTTTGAATGGAATTCTATGGAGCTCTCAACACCAGATGCCTGGAAGGAATATTTAAAAAAGAGGTTATTTACAGAACTTCCCCATGCCACTTAAACTGCCTAAGTGCTTTATGATGATGCCATAAATGTACTCTTTTTGGGATATCCATGCTGGTATATTTATCTGGGAGACTGTGACTACTGATAGACTGTATATCACGGGCAAGTGTTCTGTTGTTCTTATTAAAATACAGAGAAAAACCACATTGCTTCTTGTGAGATTTTTTTTTGCAATATACATTTTATTATTGTACTACATTACCTAATATATCAAAAGTAACATTTTATTTTGCAACCTGAAAGACCATCTTAAACAACAACAGTGGTGGCCAAAAGTATTGAGCAAAAGTGAAATTCAGTGTTTTAATTCAAAATAATAATAATAATGGTAACCAAGGTAAGAATCATTTGTTATTTTATGCAATGAAATTGCTAAACAACAATCAATATTTAGTATGAAGTCCTTATTCATTAAAAACTGCTGGATCCAGATGTGAATAGAGTCAATGAGATGTCTGCAGTAATCTGGTGTCAGTTGCTCATAGCCTGTTTGATTCTTTCTTGAAAATACAGAAATTAGCCATATAAGTTCACAATTAGCCATTTTATCCACAGGGAGAGTGCTAATACATGGCATATATTGTCTCAATACCTTTGCCACCACTGTATATGTTTTTAAGCAAAAACATAAAAAAAAAATTTGTCAGTTGTGTATAAGAATATATTTGACATCCTTGTGAAATCATCTTAAACTCTAAAATAGGTGTATGTTTAATGCTCATTCAGTACTACATTATATTTTCATGTAACTGGAATCATCAAGTTAGGCTAAAAATAAATTGTCCCTCGACAGAGACCAGGGCCATTTTTACAGTTTGGGCATTTTCGCAGCATTTAGTCGCATGGAAACGCAGGAAGCACCAGCTGCATAACGCATCTCTCTCAAAATCCCAGCCCACTGCTTCTTGTCCTCTTCATACCTATAATAAAAATAGTTTTAAAAAAAGTAGTAGGTTAGACAGTTTGCCACAAGGAACAGTTAGTCTATAACAACATTACACCATCTCTATTTTAATGTTTAGAACAAAGTTACTTACTGCCAAATGTCTGTGATCTCTGATGGAACACACTCTTTATCTTGTCCTACCATGGTAAAGCCCCCAACTGCATAAAGCGCTCCATCGACACTGACAACATTTACTGAGCTTCTCTCCTGTGCAAACTCGGGGAAGGCTTCCCACCTACAAGGCAAATGTGAATGTAGATATTTTGGTGTACTGGATAATCTGTTTACATAAATCTGGATAAGCAGTTGGCATTACTTGTTACCTTTTAATGGATGACAAATAAGACTATTTGAAGTGGTTATGTTTACTAAACTACAGGGCCAAAAGTATGTGGACACAGGATGATCCCTTCTTCAACAATCAGCCACAACATGATAAACTGGTGAAAGGATCATGGGTTCCTAAAACTCAACCATACCCCCGGGAACCAATGGCTAGCCTATCCTGTCCAATTCCCAGGTCAAACCAATGCTGCACAACACAAAAATCAATGCTGGCCACTGTAGAGATGTACCAGAACACCCGGAATGCACCACAGCTAGCACATGGGTTCCAGACTCCAAACTCCCCAGATTTTGGCACACATGGGATTTGTTATGCTGATCGGTGTGTACTGTATGCGTTTGTTGAACATCCCATTCAAAGGCATTAAACTGGACTTTTTTCACCCATTACTGGGAAGGCGTCCACTAGATTTTTGAATATGGCTGTGGAGATTTTATTCAGCCACAAGATAAGCAGTGATGTTAGGCACCGATGCTGGGTGATAATGCTTAGTGGCATTTGAGTCCTTTTATACCAACCTTATCAAACATGTGTTTATGAACCTTGCTTTGTGTACAAGGGCAATGTCCTACTAGAAAGTGTTTGGGATGGGAACCTGGATCTAGTGAACGTTAATTTTATGCTGCAACATACAAAGTCATTCTAGACAGTCGTGTGCTTCCAATATTTGGGAATGGTCTATATATATAGTGATGGTTAGATCTACAAACTATTGTCCATCTGTCCCTATAGCTGGTCTCTGATTCAGCACCTACAGCTAAATTATTTATATAAAGACATGAGGATTTGCTACAGAAAATCAGTCTGCTAAAATACATGACTGGACCACGGTTTAAGACTTGATGGCTGCTGGTACAAAGAGCTATATCAGTAAAAGCAGACATGTAATATAAGAGCTACATAATTGCACTTACTTGTTGGTTCCAAAGTCATAGGCTTCACATGATGCTAAAAGAGTGTCCTCATTGACGCCTCCAACAACAATAATCTTTCCTTTATGGACAACTGCCCCAAACATGGACCGTGGTGTTTTCATTGCAGCTAGCTCCTTCCATTCAGACTTCTTGTGGTTATATGCAAACATCTTGTTGATGGTTTTGCTATTTTGTTACCGCAGAAAAAGAGACACTATGAAACACTCTATGAAAATAGAAGGATCTAGATTATCATGGTCAGCATTGCTCTAATACTGATCTTACTTGTCGTCTGTCTTTCCTCCTATACAGTAGACCAGGCCGTTTTGTGAGATCAGACTGTGGCCATGTAGCCTCAGGGGAAGCTTTTTTGTCTCATTCCATTTCATCTTGCTGGGAAATAAAAACAGGACCCATGAGGGTTTTTATTAATTGTCAGGTTCATATGAAGTGGAAAATAAGATAATGGATGTCATACTTACTTGGTGTCATAACACAATACTGAGTCAAGAGACTCATTGGTCTGTAAATCTTTGCCAGCAACAGCAAATATTAGATTTTCATATTCTCCCAGACCAAAGAGACATCGGGGGGAAGGCATTGGAGGTATAGCAATCCATTCTGCACTAATAGGATCCAGCTGTAGAAATCAGGATTATATAAATAGCTTGAGTGTTACAAATATTAACCATAATGCAGTAGTACTAGTGATAATGAGTTATTGTTACAGCTAATTCACATGGCAAAAATCTTAGGCTAATAAAAATTTACATCTGTAAATATATAAATGTTATTTCTTTTTTACTGTATACGGTGAAGGAGTCTTCTTGACAAAAGAGTACTTTCTTGTTTTTCTTAAACTTAAAGAGAGATCAATGAGGAAACAGCTGTTGTGACATACTAAATTTTACTTAAGCAGCAACTAACATGTTATCTAACTTGAAATTGACTATGCAACTAAGTTATGACACTTCATTACAAAAAAGTGACGTAATCTTTATCAAATAAGAGAAATGAAATACTGGGATGTGGATTTAAAGCAATGTGATACACTTTAGGAAGGTGATAGTAACTCTGTTTCATGTCAGGCAACATCACACTACACAGTTGTTGATTATCTTATTTTATAGATATATTAGGCAAGTTACCTGAAAACAGTAGCATTGCAATGGTGAGTCTTTATTCTCCTCATCCACAAACAGCCCACCTACAACATAAAGTTGATTCCTCTTGGTAATGATGCTAACATGATTTTTAGGTATCTGCTCAGCCATTGCTGCCAGTGAGCATTCATTCTCAACGGGGTCATAAGCCACTGCGGCCGTGTCGTTAACCATCAGGATAAGGTCCTTGGCATACATGCCAAGCCTTCGGGAGTCATTCAAATATCCAGGCATTGCGCTCTCTCCATCCCCCTTCCCTTCTACCTTTCCTGGAAGTTTTCCAGCAAAAGCATCTTTGATGAGCTTAAGTTTCTTTACAAGTTCAGGGTCAGCTTTGATAATCTCGTCCTTTTCCACCTTTTCTTTAAAATACTTTTCCGGGAGCAATCGGAAACGAATGTGCTCAAAGGCATCGCCTAAATGCTTCAAACGGTTCTCTTTGTCCTTCTTGATCCACTTCATTAGCAGCTCAAACACCAGTTCCTCTTTCTCCACATTGAGAGCATCACTTCCTATGATTGCGAACAGTTCAGGGGGGTTGAAGTCGAGAAAATCTTGCTCCTTGGACAGAATCTCGAATCGTTCAGCAATGTAGTCTCTTGCTGCCATAGCCAGCCGTGGACAATTCATCATTAGCCCCAGGCGGTAGATTGCCAGACAGCTTCCTAGAGAGAGTTTCTTCTGCAGGTAGTTTACACACACCGTGAACACAGACGGTATCTGTAAATGGTTCGCTACTGAAAGAACATCCTGCACATTATCATCTGTAATATCGATTTCTGCTGAATAGAGATAATTCACAATCATGTCCATAATGGCTGGATCCACATCTTCTAGAACCACCTCCTTGCCTGAGCTGCTCTTCTCTTTGCCATCTTCAGAGAAGTAAATATCTCTAAAGTAAGGGCTGCATGCTGCCAAGATAAGTTTGTGACACGGCAGACTTCTGTCCCCTACTTTCAAGACACAGTCAATAAACTTGTTCTCCTTTAGAAGATCCTTCAGGCCATCTTGGAGCAGGGTGCTCTGATAGAGCTTCAGGTCTTCTTTTATGCTGGCTGGTTCCATCTCGGTGTGTATGTGTGGATCAGGGAGGATGTCAGGCTAGCAATGCTTCCACTTCTCTCGCTATCTTGGTAGTAATAGGTTGAGTTGACACAAAGCAAAGAGAAGAGCTGGTGCAGTTAACCCTGGCTCTCTATATTTAGCCCCCATCACAGACAGAAAGAATTCAGGTTGGCCAGATTAGAAAACGTTCACATTAGGCAGCTGTCAAAAGACAGAAAGAAACAACTGCGATCCTTTAGCAAGGCAATTGTGTCTGGGCTATTTACATTCTCGAATGAAGAAGATTGTACTTGTCAACATCTATTGTTCTTATAAAATTGTATACATCATGTTAATTAAATTAGAGTTTGATTTCTTTTAGTGTATGTATGTCATGATCTCAAAACAGACAGTGGCACATATCCTTCAGTCATCTTTTCCTGCTGCTGACTCATTCAGAATTCTCTTAAGTGCCCAGGTTTATATTTACATGGTGATAGCTTTTTCCTATGAGCTGACCTTCCCCAGCTTACAGGTCACCACAGAGCAGCTGTTGGAACTGTTAATCTGTGCTACTGAGCTGTTAAAATCCTTAGCTACACC
>JAOVVB010000049.1:20265962-20299982 GCA_028570985.1 Heterobranchus longifilis
CACATACACACACACATATATACATATATACATATACAGTACATACACACACGTCATGTACATAAAAAAAAAGAAATATACACGGGTCTTGTTAGTAAATCATCTATTTTCACATTATATACACAAATATGTAACTAATTTTGCAAATAAATAAATGCTACTACATAGTAGAAAGAAATGTCTGTAAACATTAAAACAACAGGAATTCGAACCAGAAAACTTTTCCATTCCGTCTTTAACTACTCTTATGAGTAACAATTTACATTGAGCACTACTATTTAGTACAATTTCATCTTTTTAACCCATGACCTCCCAGAGTCCTTGAAGTGTGAAGCCATCTTTTAGCTTCTCCACCGCTAACCCAAGCTCTTCAGAGAACACTGGCTCCCGATCTTGTTGCTGTCAAAGAAAATGAAATATTCAGGTAAAAAGACACTTGAATTATTAAAATAATAAAAATAAAAATAATTAAAAAAAAATACATTAATAAATGATCTATGTAGGCGGGTAGGTATACCTTGTTGCCATCAGCAAAGTATGCCTGCAAGAAGAAAAAACAGAAATGTACTTAAATTTTCTGTAATACAATTGAAAAAAATCTAAGTAAACATGTTTGAAACCAGGCAACAACAGTTAGTGTTGATGGGTCATTGTGATACCTGGCTTAAGCATGGTGTTATTTTCGGTGTGTGAGCGAGAAAGCTATCTGCGGATTATCAGAGGTGGTAAAAGTGCAGCTATTCATTAAGATAAATACTCTGGGAAAGAAGTGCAGCTTCAAATTCTTCACTCAGGTTCCGAGATTTTAAAAGGATCTTCAGTGTAAGCAAGTCTTTATTTAATTACTTGTCATTTGAATGGAGTTATGCCCTGGTGAATAGATTTCAGTAAGTCTTATCCAAGGTTATACATACTGTGTGTTTTTTTTTTTTTAAAAGTACAGGTAGTTCCCGACTTACGAACGAGTTCTGTTCCCGGGAGCACTTTCGTAAGTCGTATTTCTTCTTAAGTCCGACAAAGTGACTCTTATAAGCCTTTGACATGAATATACAATGTTAAGCATACCATATCTTCAGAACAGCTTTAAAGGGCAGCCATTTTCTATCATTGTTCTCCCGGACTGATTCATTGAAACCGTTAAGGCAACTCATTTCTCCCGCACCCTCACACATAGACACATACAATATACCAGACTTTGGACATTTTATACATTCACTTACACACTGAAAATATTGTATACAATTCTAAATATTGGTATCTGGTGCACTGCAGTGTCTTTTTTTTTTTTACAATAAACGTGAACCAGAAGTAGATCCGCAGTCCATTTATATCTGAGGAAATTCAGAACTCGAATGTTCCTAAGTCTGGGACTACCAGTATATAAAAATATTATACAACATTTAGTTCAGATCGAGCTGTCTGATTTGACAAGAGGTATTCCAGGAGGGGTGATATGCATCTGTCTGAATCACAGGTGCTCTACAATCATTAATTCCGCTTACTGTTGGTCGCAGCATGGGTGAAAGTAGGTCAGTACGGTCCGCCATACTGAGGAGAGAGCAGCTACTTTCCAAAATTCAAATTCAAAACCAGTCATGAATGCATTTTAGCAGGATAACACATCTAATAATGTTATGCAATTTTTAACAACACTTTGTTTACTTGTGGTTAGTTAGTTCTTTGCTACTTGCTAGCTATACAAACTACCATGATAAATATAAAGTGTACATAGTAAGAGATTACAGTAAATTACAATGATGGAACTCCTTGATGCCAACATGTGAAAATCAACGTAGAATAAAATAAAAAAAATCTAAAAAAGTATTAGGCAAAATAAATGCTTACATACTCTGGAACGATTGGTGAATTAGTATTTGTGTAAAAAAAACAAAAAACAACTCACTGTAAAAGCATCAGTCTGTTCATCAGGCTCGATCTCCACATCATCAGGAGGCTGCTCCACTGTTAGCTCCTCCAGTGGCTGGGGCTGTTGTCACATCCGACAAAAAGCCGCTTTAACTAAATACACATTTTAGTCCAAATATCACCTTTTACGCCCATAATTTTTTTAATTTACCTTTTCCTCCATCTCATATTCTACACCAAATATTGGATTTGCAGAATAGACCTTGTGGAGAGAGTTTATTTCCTTCACTGCATCCTGCAACTTGTCCAGTGGATCGATCTTAAAACCCAGTACATATCCACCCGTCTGAAAAAGCAATCTGTTTTCAGAAAAGGCTTCAAGCATTTTTATTTTATTTTACACCTGTATTGCTGAGCTTATTATAGTCACACCCACTTGTTGAGAGCTCTCGATTACAAGCGCAAGTCCAAACTTGGAGTCTCTAATCCGTATAGAGCGCTTTGCGAGAGAAGGACAGAGGAACAATCAAACACACTCTAATCAAAGCGTTTTAACAACAAACACAGACTGCTAGATAAGATACTTACTATTTGCAAATAAGGAATGCTGACATTGAAGCTTTCGTTCATGTTGGCGTGCCACACTATCCTCACATTAGTAATGAAGAACGTGCCCAGGTTACCCTGAAACACAACACAAACTAATGATCAAATCTGAATTCATGGAAATGAAACTGTGAGAAAAGCATGCATAAAATTGTAAAGCATTTATCAATCCCATTTCCCGTGCAATTATCCATAATTGTACCTGATCGCTTGATAAATTCCAAACTCCGTTAATTTTGTCATACACTTGTTCACGTGGCAGTAATCTCAGCTGCTTATTCTGAATCAAAGCTGCTCTTAATTTGAGATCGCGGTACATTTTGGAAGTCTCATAAGCTCTGAAAATACAAATATCAGTTCGTATCATGGTTGAGTCCTTAAATCTGATTGACCAAAAGATGTTGATTAATTTTCTATAGCATTAGCTCTCACAGCAATTCATCTGCAACACACTGTAATTTTACTAGAATAAAAGGAAAATTGCACTAGGATACAATTAAAATAAAGATAGGATTCCATTCTAATTCCAAAATAATTTAATTTAATTTACAGATTTACAAAAGTTAAATAATATTAACATAGAAATATATTTATAAAGTTGTGTACAATATGTACGGATATATGACTCCTTACCTGTGTACAGCAATGACAGATGTGAAGAGTCTTGGACTTCCAGGAATGACGTTGGTGAAGATGAATTCAAATCTTGTGTTATTAGATTTAGTTAAGATGTAGAGTGCTTCAGTCTGCCCCCTCAGTTTCTGCAACAGTTACAAATCCCATGTCATGCACAACAAACTAATACTAAAATCTTTTACTTTCATTTATTTAAAAAAACAACAACTACTGATTGATGTAAACATGAAAGTAGTCTTACTGAATTTGCTGTTCTTGTAGTGATGTTTATGACAGAATTGTACCCCACAGCTGCGGATTGGTTAAAAAGAAACATCAAGGGATGCAAGCTATACGTTACCAATGCTTACACTGATATGTTTCAATATTTCTTATTTGTAATAGACAACACTTACATAAGTTAACCCTTGGCAAAGCGACAGAATGCCATATGATTCTTAAATTGGTCACCAGGAGTCTTCCTTTAGCGAAAAAACAGTCAGTGTGTCATTAAAAAACTCATGTTTATTCACCCAATACACTACTGGATTATAAAATATAATAAACTATTGCCTAGATTAGTAAGTAAATGTACATTGCATGTACACCATCATTTTTATCAGGTAATCCTACCATAAAAGACGTAAGTCATCCTGTAGGGAAACAATTACTGACCGTAGTCCATTTACTGCCACCTCTATACCTCCCAACCACCCCTAATCATTTATTTGACTAAAACAATGACACTGATATTATATTGTTTGTTGCGAATGGATACACACACAGTGCGTTTAAAAGTTGCTCTATTCTCTGTCCAGCATGTATTCCTGCCTCACGCTCAGGATCTACTGCAACCTTGACCTAATATGTTTAATGTAGATACGGTAAAGACTACTGGATAATGCCACGTGGACAATGTTTAAAAATTAAACATGAGCAACGTTTAAGCTGGGACTTCTAATCGTGCAGAATAATAGAACACAACATGAGAGTAAAAACTTCCTTTATTGCTCTATATATACCCCTGCTACACTAATGCACTCAGCATAGCATTTTACTAGTGATGGCTACCATCAAGATGTCGATCTGTTTTATTTCATCATTCGTAAAGAATTTCATCACGTTTGCCTGATTGACTTGAACGGCCCTCTTATAATAATGTATTTGTGTATGTGAGCACATGGTTTTAAAACCCCTGCAAAGCTTCAGCACCTGATACAATCACACCAGCACCACACACATTACCATTACAATTTTACTGCTGTATTTAAAATTGTCCCCAATGTAGATGTGTGTTTTGCAACGGATAAAAAGCCAAAGTGAGACCAAGCTGTTAGGTGTACCGATTAAAATGACAAATGAACATAGACAAGGCAGATATACCTAATGAAGTGGTCATTGGTTGTGGATCATACAACACTAATTATTTATTGTTACAGGTTTAGTCAAAGTTCAAAGCAAAAACAATAAAAAAAACTTAAAAATAGGTGTACATATTTACAAAGCAACTGAATGGGATAAGCACCTCTATCGCCGTTATTTCCTTTAGTGTCTTCAATTGAGTCTAGGCAGTCGATGAGTACCTCACCCGGCCTGGTTTTCATCTGTCTGAAATCAAGCAAAACACACACACAAACAAATAAATAAAAGCAATGAAGAAAAACATGAAATTAACAAATGTGTTAACGTGGATGTTTTTAACCATCAGCGAGACCAGTGGTTGTCCAAGTGGAGTCGCAGGGATGTGTAATTCATTTTTAAATGAATTACATTTATAGAAAATAACATGCCAGTGTTATTTTAAATATATATTTATGACTGGAGTCATTATCCTGTTTGAATGGACATTTGAATTAAACAAGTTTAATCGAAAATACAATAGTAAAGACAAGTTGGGTGGCAAAGTAATTATGTCAGATTGGACTTAATGCGTTGTGTTGGTGGAAAGTCACAGATTAAAAAGTAATTTGATGTCAGATAATATTTAGCATTTAGATCTGGATTTAGTACTGAGGGTATCTGTGGTATTTATGTTACAAGTTAAAGAGGTCCCTGATGCAAAGAGTTGAAACCCAGTGTGAGCTACACATATCAGTCTATACTCTCAGTGTATCCGCTATCCACATTAACACACTGTATAACAACACACTGTAACGATGCAGCTGGTTTTAACTTAATGCTCCTTCAGTGTAGCTAGCTTTCTTCAGATCTAAGCTAACGCTGCTAATGTGCTAACGCTAGCTCTCTAGCTTTCTGTCCGTTAGCTTACTGTGGTGTGATGTCGAAGCGAACATCTCTGTCCTCCCAAAGCGCGTCTAACACTCCCGCCATGATTCGTCTCTAAACACACCGCAAACTAAGCTGATTTAGGTCTGTAACCGAGACTGTCGCTCGATAGCTAGCGGATAATAGGATTTAAACGCCAGCGTCTCTGCGTCACCGTGGTAACAGCGCACATCACGTCTACGGCAAGCAAGACGGATCAATCCGTCGTACAGATTCTCAAGCCTCTACTGGCAAATGGGGGTAATATTCACTTCACTGTCCGTCTGTGGCAAACACTTTCACTGAAAATCTTGTTGTAAAATCATGTAGTGATCTTATCGATAAATACCATTCACAAATAATCCAACAACAGTCAGCGTTTTAAGAAATTCCCCTGCAGCATCCTGTTAATTAGGGATATAAATGAACATTTTGAAAAATTATGAACCCAGTTAGTTAATGTATTAAATACATTACACATTTCTTATTTACAGTTATATTTATCTATCTTATCTGTCGGTCTGTCTGTCTGTTTTTGTCAGGCAGACATTTTTGCACCCAATACTTCAGCACGAGTTAATGTACGAGCACGAGCTGCCTCATTGTGGCAGAGTATAGAGGTGGCACTGTTGAGGTGTTATAGAAGACCAGGTTGCTTTGATAGCAGCCTTCTGCTCATCTGCATTGTTGAGTTGGGTGTTTCTCACCTTCTTCTGAACAAAAGGCCATGGGTTTAGGTCAGACACGTTTGTTGGCTGATCAAGCCCAGCAATATCAGTGTCAGCAAATCAGTTAGTGGTTGTTTTGGCACTGTGGGCAGGTGTTTAGTTCTGCTGGAAAAGGAAATCAGCATCTCGCTAAAGCTTTTCAGCAGACAGAAGTAAATCTTCTGGTAGACTGCTGTGTTGACTCTGAACCCGATAAAACACAGTGGACCAACACCAGCAGATGGCATGGCACCCCAATGGCACCCACACCTAATAGGCTGACAAGAGTGAAACCTGATGTGGAATTTTGCTGTTGTAGTGCATCTGCCTCAGGATTTAACATGTTCTGAGATGCTTTTCTTCACACCACGCTTAAGTTCTGTTAAGTCGTTAGTTACCATATGCTTCCTGACAGAATTATCCTGTATAGCCATTTTCTTCTGATATCTCACATCAAAAAGATGTTTCCACCAACAGAACCTCCACTCACTGAATGTTCTTGCTGTTGTTTTTATCAACAGTATGTGTAAAATCTAGAAACTGTTGTGTTTGAAAATCCCAGGAGATCAGCAGTTTCTGGAAAAACTAAAATTAGCCTGTCTGTCTTTAACAACCATCCCACAGTCAACGTCATTGAGGTCATACTGTACTTTTTCTGCCATTGTGCTATTTAACATGAGCATTAACTGAAGCTATTGAACTGTACCTGGATTATTTTATTTGCTTAATTATTGCCACATGATTGAACTGGATAATTACTGGATAATTGCATGAATGAGCAGGTTGCAAGGTGGCTGGTGAGTGTAGATAGGTCTTGTCTAGACAACCATAAATAACTTATAGACTAACTTATAGGAATCACACATTATGACACAGTTAAGAAAAACGTTTACATTTATTTTAAAAAGTACAAAAGCATCAATCATACACATTGTACCATACTTACAACTGATTCTAACATTAATCACAGTTAAGATTTTCCAATAAAAATAAATGGTATTTAAAAAAAAACAATTAAAAATTACTTTAGCAGTCAATATATCAAATAAAGAATACAAAGCCTATGTTCTATAATCTTAACCATTCTTATTTATTAATTGCTATGAATAATTTTGTTACATGTCAAAGTCTTTCCTGTAATTTAGACACTTATCTGTAACTTTGCACATTAAAATATATTTTAATATATATACTGTATATATATAAAAGACAAAATATAGAAATACAGTTGTACAACTGAAACATATTAATGAAATACAGTGCAGAAAAATCCTACAGGGAGCGAAGTAGAATATGGATGAAAAAAAATGAGGTATATCAGGAAATTTGTTATTTGTCCCATTAAGGGAAAGAAAACAGGCAGAGTTACTTCATAAGCACTGCTTTAGTATGGAGCAGGTAATCACAGTAATCTTTTTTAATCCTATTTTATCTTTCTTTTTTTTGTTAAAAATATTTGTTGAACATTTTCCTGGCAGATGGTGAAGAGTAAAAATAACATCACTTTTTAGTCAGATTGCTTTGAGATCCATTTTAACCTGCTGTGGAATAAAGAGGAAATATAGATTAGCAAATATCTACAATTAAAGAAATGAATAGAAGATATTTACCAGAGGCTATTTTAATAACAGTACTGAAACAACTGAAACAGTTTAGAAAACCTGCATAGGTTTGATTATTTGCTAGTTTTGTGTAATATACCTATATTGTTAACGCATGTCTTCTTGCATTCATCCTCAGTGTCAAAGCGATTCTCATTGCCATCACATCCTCCATACCAGAACTGGGCACAAGCATTTGCGTGTTTGTCATAGTACCAGCGGATGATGTAGTCTCGGCAGGTCCCCTGGCTCAGGACAAGGGAGCAACGAGGATCCAGGGAAGCTGCACACAACACATCAAAGAACTCGTTGAGGAAACCAAAATCAGCATAGATTCAGTGAGTAAACTGTTCTTAGGGCTCTTTTGCATATGTAATATTTCATTTATTCATTCATCTTTTATATTGCTTATCCTATAAAGAGTCGCAGGAAGCCTGGAGCCTATCCCAGGAAACAAGGACAGGGACAAGGACCGATCCATCGCAGGGCACACATGCACACAGCACAGACTCACACACTCATGGGGCAGGGGTTCCAAGCCACCACCAAGTTGCCACTGTTGAGCCCTAATGCAAGGACCTTAACCATCAACTACTCTGGAAGTGCAAGGCGACAGTGCTAGCCAATAAGCCACCGTGCCACCTATATGTAATATTTAGTCTGTTTAAAATGAACCATGCCACATTTACCACCCACAGGTCAACACTTTTGATACATATCGCTGGAAAATGTGCCACAGAGATTCTACCATGATTATAACACATTTAAAGCTACCAATAAAACCCATTTAAAGCTACCAATAAAATATTTGATTTAATGCAATGATTTACATTCTGATGTTTTGTTGTTTCATTATTACCTGAGACTATAACAGGACGGGGCTGTGGCTTTACGCTCACTGAACTCGATATAACAGATCCTGATGAGGAAGAAGAGGACAATTTTGATGATGATGATGATGATGATGATGATGATGGCAATGATGAAGAAGATGATGGTGACAATGGCAGTGATGATGATATGATGCTGGTGTGAGATGTTCTGCTGTTCTCTTTCACAGGCTGTACAGATGTGACATCAGTTTTGATATCAGTTACTTTGCGGTCATGACTTCCTAAGTCTAAATCAGTCTGGAGATAAAAAAAAAAAAACAGATGACAGTTAGAAATTCAATTTAACCCAGTGAGTTACCACAACGATTATGAAATAACAGTCATTAATTTAATTTCCTTTTTTTCATTATTTTGTGTCCTTTATTATTGTTTTATTTAATTAGGGACAGTTTCTCTATCATCCTGTTGACCTTATAATTTCTCAATAGTTCTAGTGTACAAACCGTAGTCCTGAAGGGCACAGGGTTGGTTCGTGCAAAGTTTGTTCCACTGTGAGCATTAACCCTCCTGTTAAATTCTTCTTCATGGTGACTCCCATAGCCATTATTCCCAAATAAGACATTGTCATGGTAATCGTGGCCATTACGCCTATATCCATTGTGGCCATTGACGCCATTAGTGATGCGATTGTAGATGAGTGCTCCATTCTCATCCTCACAAAACTGACTTACAAGCTTAGACTCCAAAGCTGCGGAGGAGAAACAATATTTCATCTTAAAATAACAGCTACACCTTTGTATTTTATATTTTGTTACTCGGTTAAAACTGAATCAGTTAGTTAGTTTGAAGTTAGTACTGAAAATCTGAATTTTGTCAGTGAGAAATCTTTTTAAATCATTTTGTGAATTCTTTAACTTTTAATGCCACAAATAAACTGACACTCAGACTCACCAGGCAAAGTGTTAAAGTCATCAATGAGGTACATGTGGTCACTGTCTGGGTCTGAAGCAATAAGGTTAAGCTCCCTCAGAAACTCAGCCTGTGTAGGGTCTGTTGTGTTAACAATCCCTAGAGCATACATTTCAATGTTAGCAGCATGGGCCTCACGCACTGCCATGTCCAACTTCACAGACTCTCTCTTATCTGTCTGTCCATCAGTGATGACGATGGCCACTTTTCTGACTCCGTTGCGGGCACTGTAAAAAGCCTCCTGTGTAGCCTTGCGAATAGCAGTACCAGTGTACGTCCCCTCTCCCATGTAGGGCATCTTCCTGATAGCCTGCTTGACATCCTGCTTGGTCATGTAGCGTGCCAGGTTAAACTCTAGATGAACCTCCAGGCTGTATAGAACAAGGCCGATGCGTGTGGCGTTGCGGCCCACTGTGATGCGATCCACTAGTGCTGTGACAAAGTCTTTAATGATTTCAAAGTTTTCAGGACCGACACTTTCAGAGCTGTCAATTACAAACACCAGCTCCATAGGCCTCTCCTTACATTTGATGCCACAACCTAAACATAGGAGTAATATTGTTTTGTCAGTTGTAAAGACATTCTTAGTGCAACATGTCCTTTTTCTGTTACTTACCACAGATCTCTTTGATCAGTTTAATGATGTCCTCTCTCTATAAAGTAATATCATATATTCAGAAATTAAGAAGTATTTATGTAATTCTACTTTATAATTAAATACTGTCATCTTTGCACAAAATCTTTCCACTTATATTATACTCCTCTATAATGTAAATATTTAATCACTTATTAAAGTTTATTACTTACTGTGAGGCCCATTTCGCCTTTTTCTCCAGGTCTTCCCTATGATAGTTAGAGAAATGAAAACCTTTGTCATCTACAGAACAGCACTTCGTAGTTCACAATGCATTCACAATACATTTACTTACAGATGTTCTAAATAGTATATGATGTGATGAGTTAATACAGCATCTGGGTCGAAAGCTATTTTAGGTTAATGTTAATTTTCTAATTTATTCACTCACAGATTGTCCAGGGAGTCCAGTGTCACCCAAATCACCTTTAACTCCCTTCATTCCTCTCTCACCCTGCAAGCCTCTATCACCCTGTAAGAGAAGCGGAAGTAGGCACCAGTCAAGCATAACAAATTAGAACATTTTTTATTACATTCGCTTAACAAATTTACTTCACCAGTATAATATAAAACAACTAGACAAACAGACACTTCACCTTATCACCTGCGAGTCTCTCCCCTGGTGGTCCTCTAGGTCCAGTGATACCCGGTGGCCCATGATCTCCCTGAATCATTCATATGAGAAGAATATTTAACTTCCTGATTCCTTGGGATGAATCACTTTCATCAGTGTTATGTGTAGCATATGTAGCAATATTTTAAGAGTAAAAATGTGATTCACCTACTTTGTGGCCTTGAATGCCCTCTCCTGGGGGCCCAACTGGTCCTGGTGGGCCTGGCCTTCCTGTGTTGCCCTTAAACAGCAGGAGAGCAGGGTGAATTAGAAAAAGAGAGACAGTTTGTGTTTCTCAACCTCCATAGCAACTAAGCAGCGTTAACCACACATTCACTTCACACATATAAATTCTTGCTGTCTGGACTTGTGGGAAGAAACCAGAGTCATTAACTCAGAGTTTCATATCTGTTGATGGCCATGGAGTAGAACGAACTGAAGTACAACTGGACTGTTAAACAATCCATGTTGAAATTATTTTGTGAAGTGTGATTTGTCTTTGTAAGCCCTCATACTCTGCCGAGACAAAAAGATTATGTGCATACTAATAGCAGGGTTACTAAGTACAGCGGAACCTTAGATTGTGAGTAACTTGGTCTGTGAGCGTTTTGCAAGATGAGCAAAATTTTTAAAATATATTTGAACTTAGTAAACTAGCAAGGTATATACGAGTAGTATTCATGCGCTTTGTACAAACACACACTTACAAACACTGCTCTGTCTGGATTTAGTTTTAGTTTTTTTCAAGGTAAAGTGCAGATTGCTTTGTTTTATTTTCACTTTTTTGTATTAATTATTTTTATATGCATATTTTTGGGATGTGGAACGAATAATCTGAGTTTCCATAATTTCTTATAAGGAACTTTGCTTTGATGTACGAGTGTTTGGGTATACAAGCATGCTTCCAGAACGAATTATGCTCTCAATCCAAGGATTGACTGTATTGGAAATAAGTACTTGGATGAATATCAACTTGACAATGAAAGCTAACTAGAACGATCAGGAACAGTATCCAAACATTGGTACCATCCTAATCTGAGTCGTACTGTTATTATGGCAGGAGGAGACATATAGCTTTTTTTCTGGTAGCTTATTTTTCAGAAAAAAAAAACCCCACTGCATTTCTACTGATGTTTTTGTAAAATGTAAAAAAGCAAAATGTAAGAGTGCGCTCACCGGTGGTCCTGGAATCCCTTCACCTGGTGGGCCCGGTAAACCTGGTAAACCTCGGAAACCAACGTCACCCTGTAAGTGTATGTAAAGATATTAATTATGTTATATTTAAACAAAGAACAAACTTCTTAATAAAACACCAATAGTAAAATTAGCAGGTTTACCTTTGGTCCAGGGAAACCGAAACCTTCAGGACCAGGCTCTCCAGGCAGTCCTGGGAGACCAGGAGGACCCTGCAAAAATAATATTAATAATAATAATAATTTTAACACTGGTGATACATGTGTGACATTTGGTGTGTTTTTTGTACTTGTTATAAAATACCCACCACTGGTCCAGGATATCCTTCACCTTTTGGCCCAAATGGCCCATGAGGGCCAGGATTGCCACGGTCACCCTAAAGGATCAAGTCAGAACACAGCAAATATATAAGGTCATATATAAGGTTTTTTTTCTTTTATATAGTTTGAATTAGAATACAATGGAATACACACCTTTGGACCTGGAAGCCCATATCCTGTTTCTCCAATTGGTCCAGGAGGACCAGTAGGCCCAACATCACCCTAAATAAACAGAGAGATGACATCATAGCATCATTCCTCCAATGTATTTGATAGCTGGGTGTGATAAACTATACCACATTGAACACTGGCATTGTGTTTCTTTGCTTTGGCAGTGTACCAGTGCAATTAAGGCTTGCCAGAACATTGGCATGATGTGGCATTTTGCTTTTTTACCTTTGGTCCTGCAATAGCTCGCCCAGGAAGTCCTGGCATGCCTAATCGCCCTGGTGCTCCAGGCTCTCCCTACAAAAACAACAGTTACAGCTGAAATACACCATGTGAATCCAACTAAATTAGCAGCTAAAAGCTATTGTTCACATCTTGTTACCATTGGATGAAGATTAAAATCCTTTTTTGAAAAAAACTGAAGGTAAGTGGGGGAGCATTTTAGGCACTATGTCTACTGATACCTTCATTGTTGGTTCTCACCTTGGCACCTGAAGGGCCAGAAATGCCTGGTGGGCCTGGTAATCCTCTGACACCCCGCTGGCCTTGGTCTCCCTGGTACAAAGGAGTAAATATTAGTTTTCTCATAAACCATCTTGATAGTCTAATTATGGGGTTTAATATTGAGTTTATTATACATCTCCCTAAAGGTTAATAAAATCTATGGCACAAAGAATTATTGTTAAATGATTAACCTTTTCTCCTTGTGTGCCAACTCCTGCTTCTCCTTCAGGTCCTCTCAGGCCAGTTGCTCCAGGCTCACCCTAGTGAAGACAAATATAGTTATTGAGAACAGTACCTAATCAGGATGGATATAACTAGACTCTCAAAGTGTTAAGCTACATTCACTTGTCAGTTCTACCTTTTGGCCTGGAGCACCATCCTCTCCAGGAAGTCCGGGTAAACCTGCCAGTCCTGCGGCACCAGGCTCACCCTTTTTAAAGGAGAAAAATATGTTTACATTTCCAATTTACACTGTTTCACAAGAACAAGCTCCAACATCATTATTGGTAATCTTGGTATGTATTGGGTATGCATCTCTAACTGCGTCATCTGCATCTAAGTTTGATCACATGCACTTAATAAAAAGAAACATCCACATAGTAGAACCTTTGGTCCAGATTCTCCAATTCCTCTCTCTCCTGGGCTGCCAATCTCTCCTGGTAATCCTTGTTCACCCTAAAACATGGTGTAGATTGGTAATAAACATAACATTTAATCCAGATTAAATGCAGGTAGCATGTATAACATAAGATTGTACACTGCATATTTAGTTTTACTAACCTTTGGTCCAGGCAAACCCTCTCCTGGTGTCCCTCTAACTCCTGGAGGTCCTTTTGGACCCTCCACACCCTGTGTATAAAGAGAAACTGTTATTATATCTTAAAATATTTCTTTAGAAGTTGTAGTAAATGATGACATGGTACACAGATAGATAGACAGAAATAAGTCTCAGTCTCTACTGTTCAGACTTAGACTGTTGTAATATTTCACCCTGAAATTAATTTTTTTGGTTAATGTAAATACACAATATTATAGCAATATTGAATTATCATACAATGACTATATAAATGGTTCTTTGATTCTATGACTAATGACTGATGATGCTTGCTATGGCAAGTTTTTAAATCGTTATGCAAACAATTTGGCGCACTTTGGGGGTAGCGATTCTCCATTAGTAATGTACAGTATATGGGGTGAAATTGCTATTTTATAGGTTGGCTGCTAAAAAAATGCTGGTGTGTGCTATAGAGCTATACATTTTCAGATATATTACATAATTATCAGAGCTGATAAGAAATATTTTCTGATATGGAAATATGGCATTTGTGGAGGTGTGAATGCATGCCTGTAATTTCAATAAACAACCCTCATACCAAATGATGATTTTTTTAAACAACTGGAAGTAACTGTAGTCAATAATTGAATGCTGCAACATTAATATATTCATCATTACTTATGTCATGGTACCTTCTCCCCCTGAATCCCAATCCCTGGAAGACCAACTGGTCCTGGAGGCCCTGCAGGTCCAAGCTCACCCTAACCATCAGAAGACAGAGAAGAATAAGTCAGATTCAAAAAGGGACATAGTACAAAAACACTCTGATTATGCTTTATACCATGTGGCTAATAATTTTATAGATCACCTTAATGAGTTAACTCAAAGTAGCTGCTGTACAGTATCCAGAATAGGTGCCTCAGTCTTAAGGCACGTTAATTACTACATAGATATACATTAAGTCTTATTATGTAGCCATTAAGATTTTAATGAATGTTGAAGCTCTGTTAAGACAATCTCACAGAAACTCAACTTGTTGTTTTTGACCATCCCATCTGTTATATCTCACTCCCCTTCCCCCAAGCATGGCTAATGCCTCCTCAAAAGACCTTTACCCATCCTTTATGTACTTCATTATTCCTTTTGTGTGGCAAGCCTGGTGTGTTTGTGTGAAAACCATTCATTGGCTGATTTATTTACGGCCCACCTTTTCTCCTTTAATTCCAATGCCTTGTTGTCCCCTTGGGCCCCTCGGTCCATCCGGCCCCCGGTCTCCCTGCCAAACAAAAGCAATGCCATCAGCCCTTTTGACCTTGCAATGTCCCTCCCCCAACACTACCATTAGGCATAACTCATTGCATAGCTGATATTGTGATTCAGCATTTATCATCATTTCAGGATAAACAAACAATTTTAGGGGGGTTTTGACAGCCACAGATGAAGGGCTATTAACAGTCTAGCATTCCTTAACTAGTGAACTTAAATGATTTTTTTTGGGTGGAGGATAATATGAGATTTATAAAGATTTTATGTTTATAAAGATCTAGGCAATCCTACATATTACATGTTCAGGAGCCACAAAATATATTACCCTATGTATATATGTCAACTTATGATTCACTAAATAATTGCTGAGCAGGATAAAGGTTAGGCTTTTCCATTATGTTACACATATTCTACATTCGTAGTGGAGTGTCACAATGGCCTTTCAGGATTCCAAATTAGATCCTAAACTCGGGTAACTGTCTGAAGTTATCCCTACCTCCTGAAAACATACAGTACGTATAGGCTGACTGAATGCACTAAGCTGCCCCTAAGCTGCACTAAGCTGAAGTGTAACTGTGTGTGCATGATGATCTGTAATGGAATTAAATCCCATCAAGTTTACAGTCCTTCACACCCAAGTCTGAGAATGAATGAACGAATTAATGTATTTTTGACAAAATGCCTAAAGGTTGTATGAAGAAACTTACAGAGTGTGTCCCAGTCACAAAGAGCTTCAAATAGAATGTTTTTTTTTGGAAGCTAAGCATCCCTAATTATCCCATGAATCTTCAAATAATACTTAAAGACCCTTTTTTTTCTAAAAGAGTAGATGATTTTATAAAACATAATCACTATTTCCATTTTACATAATAAGTGGTTTAGCTTTGCTTTTTTCAACTCTATTTGATAAAAAAAATTGTAGCTCTTAAAGCACAGAGCATTTTAGTCATAATTTCTATTGCTGTTTTTAAAGAAACATATATAGGGCTTGGGATTGTGCAGTATAGAGTGTAATACTCTTTTTTCAGCACTAAATAGGCAATATAATTAATTGAATTTTAGTTCATTTTAACCAACTTCCAAATGTAACCAAATTAGAAACTGGGTCACAAAGGCAAGGAAATAGCACAAATACACACAATCACATGTTTCTGTGGTTGTTTTTGATTGTTTCTATAATAAAAATAAATAAATAAATAAAATAACAACAACAATAATAATAATAATAAGCAAATTTTATGAGCTCTACATTTTTGCAACTTCATTCACCTATTCTGGTAATGGTAAAATTTGCCCTTTATAAAAGCAATGATAACTTTTGCTCTACCTGACATATCTGAAAACCCAAATAAACAGTTTGAAGTCTGAAGCCTCCCCAAGGCTTCTATAAAATTAATCGTCATTGACCTATGCTGAGTTGACGGCAAAGATTGGTGCCGCCTGGGTTTTAAGGATTTTAATCACTTTCATTCCTTTTTGAAAAATCTAACTGATTTCAAAAGGTTTAAAGCTGCAAACAAAGATTATGAAATATACTTATCTTGAGCTTATTTGTTTTGTCTGATTTAAACTTGCCTTACACATTCCTCAGCTTTTAAGTAAATGGAAACACTGGGGGAAAAATGCTTCTAATTCACCTTGCATGTTCCAGCATGGAGAATAACAGGGCATTTACAGTACAATGGATGAATATGAACTATAGTCAGAAAGGTTAACTAAAGTGCAGACAAGAAGTCTACAGATGCTTCATATGGATGACATGAAATTAGTCTAATCTCAACTTGGCTCTACATACAGTATCTGCAATGATTTTATATAAATACAGAAAGTATGAATCCGTTTATAAATCATTTGTCAGGGTTTTAAAACATTATGGATCTAATTATCATTCACAACAAAATGTTTTGCCTCTCATATATATGTGTTATACCCTGTATTGCATTTTTTTTGTATTTATTGTGCTTTATGTGCTTTCAAACAGTGAATATTAGTATGAATACCTTAGGTCCTGGATATCCTTCTCCTTGTGGTCCTTTTTCTCCTTGAACACCCTGTGGACCTTGAGGCCCCTGATTATAAAATAGATTTTAAGTTTTACACTAGGCAATGCAACATTAAACAATTTCATCATAATTTTTTAAAAGTAATAAATTTTTTAAACAAACCATATGTTACTTTACCATAGTATGTATGTACAAGTGTGGTATTTGTGACCTCTAGAGAAAGACAGAAAATGTTTTTGGTAATGGATCATTCTATACTCACAGGTGGTCCTGGTTCTCCGATTCCGGTTAGGCCAGGAGGACCAGGTCTGCCCTGAAATCCCATATCACCCTGTGGATAAAAAAAAAAAAAGAAAGACATAGTTACCATGTGCTCATGGCTTGCATCCAGTTTTTGTACTATAGTGCACTATGTTGTACTGATAAAGGCAGGCCTATACGATCCACAGTAAGTGCTGTGGTAAAGAAAAAAAACTTAAAAGTAATTATAGGAAAGAAGGTGTTAAAACCTGAGGGGATCAGTGAGCTTACAATCATCTTTCTATATGTTTTCAGAGATTGATTCCATATAATAATGATAGAGAGAGGAATGGTGAGGACTTGAAGTAATAAGGCACTGACCTTTGGACCTGGAAGTCCAATTCCAGTCTCACCCTGAAGGCCAGGTGGACCTATCAAACCACGCTCACCCTGTAACAGCACAAAAAAACAAACAAAAAAACATTGGACATAAGGACTACATACAGTAAAACATATTGTAATTATAATATAAGTAAGTTAATGTGCACTAACTGAGATTTAGTAATACTTTGCAACTCAATCATGCATTTTTACATTTAAAATATAGAGTGGAAAATCTGACTTTAGCCATGTATTGCTTCAAAGGTATGTAATCACTGAAGTCATGTCTTAAACCAGTCTACCCCTCTGTACAGTGGTAAAGTATTTGGCTTTGTAGATCTGAACAAGTTATAGCTCATCTCTGTCAGACATGATGCCTTGGAGCGAACATAAACATAAAACAAAGGAAATCTCGATAATAAAATTGCAAAGTAAAAGCAGTACAGAAAGCTATAAGTGATGTTTTCAGTTACGATATTTTAATTGGTTTTCCATCAGTTGTCAGCCTGTCTACTTACTTGTGGGTCTGTTTTAATGTCTTTTTTCATTTACATTTTACCATGAAGTTTAGGTTGCAATTACCTAACAAAATGCATTTGTCAGTCATGTCACAAGCACGTTGCCCCAACATGGCTCTTATCCTCATTTCTAATCCAGGTTTTAGCATGCTTGGTATACAATGTGCAATATCAGTCAGTGATCATTAAAAAAAGTAGTTTTATTTTTGAATACTGTACATCTAAAGGGTCTCACCTTCTCTATTCTAATTATGTGTACATGTTCCTACATGGACTGGAGGCATTAGAATTTTCCCTTTTGTGAGAAACACCTTACTGATATTATTAACTGTCGCAGCTATCATTTGGAAAGACTTTAAAAAAAAAAAAAAGACAGCATTAAAAATATAGACAGAGAGACAGAAAATGCCTACTGGGCATGTCTGCGGGACTTTTCAGGATGCTTCTAGCAGTTAAACTGAACACAAAGGCAGACTGCTCAACACATACCTTTTGAAAAAATCTGGCACAAGAATGTAAAATATGGTGATTCCTGTGGATTTCCTGTGTCATATATGAGCTTTCACCAGGTGTGCCTGTGAAAGTAACATCTGTATGCTGTAGGCAGCTGTTGGTGATTAGACGATACAGACCTGCTTGCCTTGCGGGCCCTCTGGTCCGATGTCACCCTGTGGTCCTGGTAATCCCTGCAAGTGAAACACAAGCAGGTGTGCCATAGTGTTACATGTTTGAAAATTCAATTCTGAAAATAACATAATCATAGCATAATTTTCTCATGATGGTAGGGTTGTTATATGGCCTTGATTTAGTGCACTAAAGCATGCATTTACATTTTACTATACTTTACCATTTGGTACCTGATATGTAATTGTCTCTATATGTAATTGCAGTTTTGCTTTCACTCACCTGCAACCCTCTGGATCCTCTTGTACCAACCGGACCCTCTGGACCCTATAGGCGGTTATTTAGTAACAGATGAAGCAACAACCGACAGACTGTACTAAAATAGTAGGACAAATTAGCACAATAAACCTCCATATTTACTCACCCTGTCACCCTTGATTCCTGGTGTACCACATTCACCTCTGTCTCCCTGCAGACAGATAAGTCTATGTGAAACTGATATATAGAATAGGGGTAGAAAATCTGCCAGATCCTTCAACTATTAGGTTAATATTGAGGCATTCATCTTAAACCATATTACACATAAAGTACTATTAATTGTTCAGTAACTATATTGAAAGCAGTTGTAACCGGTAAGCAGATAAACCTTTACAATAGTGCAGAATGTGAAGCTAGACATGTCCTGAGAGAATAATGGGGTAATTAAAAACGGAATTTAAATGACAGACATACCTTGTCCCCTTTGTAGCCAGGTTTACCCTATCAAAATAAAATCTTTATTAGCACATACTTGAGTTTTATTAGCTAGTTGGTTTCTTATTAGCACTACATTACATCATTAAATGAAAATGCTGATGAAAATCAGTGAGACAGTACTGAAGGAGGGTTTTCTACACCAGCCCAAGCTCAGCCTGACATTTTTGGCATACTTACCTCTGAGCCATCACGACCAGGAAGTCCACTCAACCCAGCTTCACCCTGAAACGATAGGAAAACTTATTTACTTACCTAAAATCCTAAAATTAAGATTTTTTACGATTTTAGTAAGATTTGTACTTGTCTTGTGTGGTGTGACATGTTATTACTGTACATATTTATACTCTGTATTATGTAAATATAAATTGAATAACAAAAATTTATTTGAGTTGAGTGTTATCGAGCAGCAATCCATATATTACACAAGAACTTTTTTTTTCTGACACAATTTCCATCACTTCCTTTTAAAAAAAAATCCAAGCTATGCATCAGTTTAAGGAAAGTGTTCTTTAAACACTACATGCATACTGTACATGTACATCATCGAACATGACACAGAGAGTATCCTGATAGAGGTGTTCTAACCTTTTGACCTTTGGGCCCGGGGGCTCCATCTTCACCTGGACGACCTTTCTTTCCCTGTAAAAATATATTTTTTTTAATTTAGAAAATCTATCTAAGTGGATGGCAAAACAAACATTACATATGTGTCTGCGAAATGAATGAAAAAAAAAACAGTGAGCTCATCTTTCTGACTGAAATAATACCAGAAGCAGAGAGAAAAGACATTGTATATGTTCTATAGATCTGGACAACTAAAGAAAAGAATGCAAAACTGACACATTCCCTGTGGGCAGTAAAATATCCATAGTTATATAGCATAGTTATATAGGTGGCTATGTGATTATGTGACTCTTTTTGTCTGTGTGTGTGTGTGAGTGTGTGTGCGCGTGCGTGTGCATGCATGTGTCTGTGTGTAAGATACATAAGCCGCTTGATGTGTGTCTTTCGGCAAAAGGCTGATCTGGAGCTTTCAAACTAATGAGAGCGATTACGTAGGTTAGAATGTTTGGAATCTTCATGAAGTGAAAGCACCTGGATAATGATTAGGAGCTTGCTGGCAGACGTCTGCTACTCACATATCACCCACCCTGTGATCTGCTGTCATTTCAAGGGGAACAGATCATGTTCAACCTTCACTATATTGAAAGCTTCATGTAAATATGGACCTCAGTCTAATTTATACTCTGTACCTCATGAAATAAAAGTTGGGGAATGATGATCCTTGGTGTTGTTTTTTGCCTTAACTTTATAGAAGAACATGCAAACAACCAGAACAATTGAAACATCCTGGATGAATATTCAGCATTTTCAGCACATTTTTTTCAGTATTTTAGATTCTTTAAACCACATTTCTAAACGTAGATAAAAAGGTAAGCTTTTCCTGTTGTTAAAGTTTACATCATACCTATAGGTATAGAGTACATATGTTTTGCCCAAAAAATGTCATTTTTACTGTATAGTACTTAAATGACTGTAATTTATACCAAGCATGAAGTTTTTTTTTTTTTTTTTTAAATGCTTACAGCCTGTAGTTTGATGCAAAGTTAAGAAGTAAAAATACTCACTGCTGGGCCACTAGGTCCTCTCTCACCCTTCTCACATGCACATTTCTGAGACACAGGGCACTTTAAAGTAGGAAAAATTATAGAAATTAAACTTACATTACATTAATAAAAAATAACTCAAGAAAATCCCAGTAGTACATACCCCATCTTCTGCTAGTTGCACCTGGGAGGAGGCAAAGAAAAATAAGAAAAGTATTTCAATTGCATAAAGCATGCTTTAAGTCATGATACAGGTGAATAATCCATACAATTCAGCAAGTGATTAATGTTTAGTAATGTAAGTTCTAGAAGTTCCTACTAGTACTACTATCTTGTCACAGTATGTACAGTGTAAGATACTGTATATTTCTACCATTAAAATATACTATTAGAAGCTCAAAATATTACAACTAATAATATGCTTTATCCAACATATTACTCTGGCTCCAACTGAAATCATATTGACAAAAGGCTGCATGGTGATACTCCCCCAAAAATGCTTTAATTCACTGTCAAAAAAAGTGAGCACATAAAATATCTTGAAACTAGTAATTTAAAAAATATATATGATTACAACTAGCAAAATCTAATATGGTATTAATAATTAATTTTATTAATTATATTAATATTTATTTTATTTTATTTAAGCCTGTTTCTAGATGTCTTTTACTGTTTTTAAGTAAAATGTATTGTTCTATTAGCAGATAATTTTAAAATTTAAGCAATAAGAAAGAAAGAAGCAAAATCATCTGCCAAAAATAACCATAAAATAAATTGTGTTTTTAAAAAAAGTACATACACGATTTGTCTATAAATAGGCTAATAATATTTAATTTAATTTAATTTATTTATTAATATAATATTTGGTTAGTTGTAATTACATTACAGAATACATTTTAAGATATTGTCACTTACTAATATATCACTTTTTTGCAGTGTTGATATTTCCCCATTAAAATGCTTAAATAGATTTTGCTCCATTACATTTTTGCATCAGGCCATGCCATTTTTTAACACAATAAAAAAGAAATAATATATCCCATACATGAAGAAACCTCATGGAACATCTGCATCATAATTAATCAACAGGAATGTCAAGGGGATCACACCACCTTTAAGACAAGTGCTGACAGTTTAAATATAATTTGGGGGAATGGCAAAGAAGAAAGACTGACAGGAGAATTGTTTACTGCAAGCATAAGGATAGCTAACATTTTTGTGCATCTGTTCAAATGAAAACATCAGACAAATTGTGTCTAAGGGTGTTGAAAATTCTGCCTAGCATTCCATTATTTACTTTTGATAGCCATAATTAAAAAGAAAGTGTCATCATACATACAATCTCAGTAAGGATCTTCTCAGTGATGTGTGTGTCCTGAAGGTTAAAGAGGAAGCTTGAGGCGGGTGTGCTGGCTAGTAGCCTCAGACGGGCAATGTTGGCCGGGTCATTAGCAGTGTGTGTGATGCCAATGGTGAAGAATTTCACTCCTTGATTCTTGGCATCAGCTACAGCTGAGAAGATGTCAGGATTTCTTGGATGGGTGACTCCATCGGTAAGAAGCAGTGCGATTTTGATGCCATCAGCTTTGGACTCATCTGAAAAGATCTTTGTCATGTTGGTAATAGCATAGGTAGTATAGGTGCCGTGGCCAATATAGCTCATGGGACTGATGCTGCTTTTGAAGTTCTCAGTCCCCTTCCATTGTTTAAAAGTTTGCTCAATGATGACATGACTGCTGTACTGGAGTAGTGACACTCTCCAGCTCAGTTTGCGCCCAGTTTTCAAACGGATGCTCTGCAGACCATCCACAATGTCCATGGCAAACTTCTTCTCTTGCTGGTGGTGGCCTTTGGCATTCTCTGAGCTGTCCACAAGAAAGGCCAATTCAAGACCACAGTCTTCATCCAAAATGGCTGCTGTAGAACAGTATAAAAAGCTATTATACCCTTCTGTGTGTCAATTGAACAATATACATATACAGAATATACTTGCATCCCAAGACCGAATTGGCAGTGTTTATCTGGTTCTCTTAATTGGTTCTGAATTCAGAAAGGGTAAAAAAAAAAAGTGCCCAGGTACTAAATCACCCTCTATGTTTAGCTGTCACAGGACTCTTCAAGCATCATCAAGTCATCCTCAGTAGAAGCAAGAGCACATATACAGTACACGCATGGGTTTAGGGCAATTAAAATTCTGGAGAAAGAGGCATCTGCTCATCTGCTTTAGTGGAGATATAGACACTCAAACATTATATCATTACCTACTTTGTTATACTATTTCCTTTGTTTTCTACTACCTTATATTGTAATACAAGTTTGCTTGGCAGAATTTCTAGAAGAATTGATTGTTAAGTAAATATAATACATATAATAATAATAACAACAACAACAACAACAACAACAACATGTTGCCCTGCGATGGATTGGCACACCATCCAGGGTGTACCTAGACTCGTGCCCTAAGTCTCCTGGGCTAGGCTCCGGGCTTTCTCTATTCTGTATACAGAATAAAGCGGTATAGATGCTGAGTGAGTGAGAGTAATAACATGTCAGTTCTTTAATTTACAATGAGAAGATAAATAGATTGTGCCTCAATAATTTTTTTGGTCCTTGTTAAGGCCCTGGGAAAACAGTACTGTATATCAATGTCAGTAAGAATACCTTAGGGCTTGTTTCATAATGGATCAAAGTATGTGCCATTACTGAACGGAAATTTTACACCTAAAGTAGATGTGCAGATATTTCATTTTTATGTTTTGCAGATTTATTTTCAGTCACAATAATAAATAAATAAATAAGATATCTAGACAAAACAAAAGTGACCTATTTCCCATTAATATCGATGCTATGAATTATCCCCAACATAACCTGCCCTTCAAAATTGCCTGCCATAATTTTACATATCTTGTGGTCCATGTTACACACGAATTTGAAGAACTACAAGTTTAATTTTGCCCCCTTGCTGTCTCAAATCTGAGAAGACTTTGAATGATAGTCCAGAGTTTACCTTTGGTTGCATGTGTTAGTTCTGTTAAAATGAGTATTTTCCATAGTTTTTCTATTTGTTTCAAATCACAGATTTTATCTTTGGGCAGCCAATATTAGGATTCTCAAATACTGGCTTCAATATGGAGCATCTCTTCCCCACCCAACTTGGGGATGATGTGCTGATTATGGAGGCAAACTGACAGGGCTGTGTCCTTGAAGGTCCGAGTGGACTCTCCTGTTTAATTCTCTGTTACATTGGTTCTTAGCCTTATTCTTGAAGGACCACTGCCCTAATTATTTTAGTGTTTCCCCTGCTCTACCCATGCTCAATTTAATTAGGAAAAGGCTGTTAATTATTTGATTAGTTAAATCAGGTGTGCTGACAAAGCCTTAAGGGGCAGTTGTCCTCCAGGACCAGAGCTGAGAACTGCTGCTCTTTTTCACTCTATACCTTTATGTGCTTGTTAAAATTTGGGCTCAGGCTAAGCACTACTTTGGATTTTTTTTTTTTTTTTTTTTTGCTTAATCATTCTCTGCTTGTGCTCTACTAGCAGCCAGTCATGCTTTTCCTCCTTCTATAATCTACAGTGTCTTCTTTATGTGGTTAAACTTTAGTATTAATATCTTTAAAGACATATACATGAATAATTGCTGAAAAGATGCCAAATGTTTATTACACAAACTTTTACTTCCTATGCAGCTTATCATATTAGTTTTGCATATATCATATTAGTCAAGAACATGTTTCTAAAGTTAATTGATGATTTAGTTTTAGATGTTTTTATTGACATCAGTTTCAATTCTGGAAGCCTTAAACTTATATATGCATAATTAAAGGAGGACCTGTAGCAGTTAAGAGGTTTGGTGAAAGATTTTTAACTCTGTACACAAACATTGTGCAATTGTGCACACTGGTCTTGTTCAATTCAAAATAGTAGATCATATTTATTACACTAAGACTCGACAGTTTAATATCTATGATGATTTTTTTCCACAGCAGCTGAAAGGTGTCAACAGTAAACCTTTTGCCCGTCCTTGTATAACTTCTGGCCAGAGATTTTTGTACTTTTGGGGTTTTCCCTCAGTGCCCTTTTTTTCTACACATAAATTGATATTGTTTAGGTATTATTATTATTGTCATTTTCTATGGATTGGTTAGGGGGTTTGTTTTTTTCAGTATGGTACATGCATATATTTTTTTTTTATTATTTTTGTACCAGCTGTCTTGGCAATTTATTTATTTATTTTTTGCTAAACTTTATAAAGTTCGTCACACACATACTGTAAGGGAGTGGACATTACTGTCAGCCTTTGAGCATATTAAAAAAATACTCCTAATAAATTTCAATTAGTACTATTAAAGGTATCCATCCATCCACCTGGAAACCTTTGTAGTCCAACTAGGGACCATGGAGGCCAATGGTGATTACTATTGTATTTATTCCCATTTTACGACTATGGTGGGACCTCTGGTCAACATTCACACAGGCATTCTCACACTACGGGCAATTTGGGAACACCCATTAGTCTAATCTGCATGTCTTTGGACAGTTGGAGGAAACCGGAGTACCTGGAGGAAAACCACCAAGCACGGGGAGAGCATGCAAACTTCATTCCCACAGACCCTGATATGGGAATCGAACCTGGAACCTGACAGTGCTAACCACTAAGCCAATATACCACCTTATAAAAATGTATACCCGCAGGGAAAAGACAATAACATATAGCAGAAGGAAATGTATTTAATTTTATTACATGTCTTACCTCCATCATATTTTAGGTAGTGTTTTCTCTCTCCTGTCCTTTCCTTTGAATAATCCTGTGTGTAGACTGCCAGCAGTCCTGTCAGCAAGAGGAGCCAGCTCAGCCACTGACCCATGGCTCACACTCCTGCAACAGCATAAACTGCTCAGTCTTTACATGAACCTCTTTCAAAATCATAACGATACATTAAGGGGAATATTGTCTTGCTTATTGCATGGAATCATCTCAAAACATTAAACAAGACTGCTTACATTTTATTTATTTTTTTTAACATATTTTGAAAATATTATCTAGAGAAAATTAAATGTATGGTGTAACTGACCATTATCTTATTCTGGATAGACCAGTTTAGGTCAATTTAGAAACACATACAAGTATTTATTCTTAGCCTACAAAACTAAAATATGGTGTCACACAAGGCCCCCTTTCTCTCTTTCTCTCACCAACTGCTTGAACATGTAATTTGCAAACATAATGTTGGTTTTCACTTGCTGATAATACACAATTATATTTATTACCTATGTTTAGAAATATGTCTGTCTATGATGAAAGACTGTATGTCCGAGCATAAAAGTCTGTAGCAATAGAAAATCCTAAATCCTAATGGTTTTTGCCATTCAGCATAATTACTATTATAATGAAACCAAAAGTTAGACAGTGTGGTTTAGAATTGGTGTAAATATGAAAAGACTGTTTATCCTTGTTTTGGTGTACAAGTTAAGTCTAAAACAGTATATTATTATTGTATTACCATTACAGGCAATTTATCAGACTTATCAAGTCTCTTTTTAACATTCCTCCTAGAATGACTTCACACCCATTTTGACCATCACTGCATATTTGTGCTTTTAAATAATATATCTTATAGTCTAACTTACTAGTCTCATGGGTTGTTTTAAATTCTTAGAAAAATGCTCATTATGATGCTATGGGACAATTTCCCCAAAAGTGTGCTACTACTGTACTAGACACTTTCTCCCCATCATACTACTTCTGGGATAGTTTTCCTTCTGTTTCAGTAGCAATGTAGTCTGCATTGATGGGGAGAAGGTGTCTACCCCATCAGTTAACAATAAACTGTCCCGTGCTGTCCTGTGCACTTACTCTGCATTGTTTTTTTGTTTTTTTTCGTTTGTTTTACATTTATTTTTTATTGTATTTCTTGCAGTTATCATACACTGTTTGATATTAGAACTTAGGCTGTCTTATGTACCTGACCATATGCAGTATTTGGGGTTTCTGCAATTACATGGCTCTAAAGAAGTGGCATTTCATTTCAGTCTATTCATTCCAAGTTATGTGCAGCAAGATATATTGTATCCAGCAGCACTTGATCTGACATGAGTATGGGCCAGCTTGCATACTTTCCTTATCCTTAGAAATGTTTTTATGCCAGTCTAATTCAGTGACTGCTAATTAAGTTTGGCATTGACATCAAAAACCTAAATCTAAATCTAGATCTTTAAACACCGTAATTTAGTAATCTCTTCAAGCAATATATCCTGTCCTGCACTTTACTCAACTGATGCAGGCATTCTGTTACTCCTCAGCATCATTTTTAAACAATATTGTCACATATTTTGTGTTTTTAAAATTATATGAAATACAGGTACTTTTTTTTTTTTAGCCTGTGTCATAGTTAAACGTATCAATGTATTTTAGTAATTCTAACAGATTTATTGTACAGTATGTACAGTAACATATATGATACAGTTATATAAATTGGTTATAAATATTTTATTTGAAAAAGAGCTATAAAAATAATGTTCCTTCTTCATCACCTTTATCTTCTACTTTTTCTTGTTATTATTATTATTAGTAGTAATATTAGTATGATGGCGTTAAGGAGACGGTATGAGTTACAGGAACAGTAAACAAGTACAGACAAAAGGAAAAAAAATGCTGCACAAACATCTCTCATTGTCATGAAATGGGTTTCCATGGTTTCACTTTGGAATGCAAGACAAGACACATTGCACTGCATTAAACAGTGTAAAGTACAACATCTCTATAATAAAAGAAAAAAAAGTAATTTTTCATTTCATCCAAAACCATGCGAGCTCTAAGTTGACAAAACATTTAGCAATTATGATGTAATAAAAAACTATGTTATTGTTCCAATAATATGAAAGCAATTACAGATACCTCACTCACTCTTTTCTGCAAAGCCTCTTAATGAGGATTATCTGTCCAGGTGTTTTCGGTGTCCCTGTGTGAAACCCACGTGTGTGTGGATGAATTCCGGCATCAGTTCCAATCAGTTTTGTAAGTGTGCTGCAGTGGTGGGCATGCTGAAGCTGGGCTGGTGATTTAGATCCTGCTGCTTTCTGTCCTTCTTTTAAAGAGAGGAGGGATCTCCACATTGGTTCATCCAGGACTCCCACTCAGCCGCTGGCTGTGGAGGAGGGGAGGAGAGGAGAGGTTAAAAAATTGACTTGTAAGACAATGTGTCTTGATATTTAATATGCCATGTATTAAGTTGGCAGGGCAGAATCACATTTTGTATTTATGAAGCTTTTCTGGAGTGTAGACTGGGACACTGCGGGTTAGGTATGTAACCTGCAATTTAATGATGGCATGCAGAAAATGACAGTATGGTAGTGTATTATATCATGTTATAAGCTTAGAATGACCACTACATCATATATTGACACTTGAACAAAATATTTTGTAATACTGCACTCATGTCCATTTTTATACCGTGTTGTGTAAAATACTTTATTTAGAGTACTCTTTTCAGACCTGCTCGCTTGATAAACATGAGAAGCATTCAAATCAAAATGAGTCTTTTGATTGAAACAGTTATGAGAGTAAAAACTACCTTTATTTCTCTATTTAATGCCCTGATACACTATTGCACTTATAAGAGTTTCACTAGTGCTTGGATGCCATCAGGGTAGAAAGTTTTCTCAGAAAATTAGAGCCATGATTAGACTGTCTCTTTCACCTCTGAAATGCTGGCCTCCCAGGAACTCCATTAATGATCCAAACATGTGGAAATGGCTTGGAGTGAGGTCAGGACTATATGGGGAATGTGGCAAAAACCCAGCCAAGTTTCTGTAATGTACAACTGGTGCTCATGAATGATTCTGTGTACAGTTCTCTTGGGCAGATGCATCTCCTCCACAAGTTGGTGACAAATTATTCATCAGTTTTCAATGATCAGGTGTTCTTCTCGTTGAATGTTCACAGGAATGACTCTAGTGGGCCCCGAGCAACCTTGGCTGGGACTGTCATTTATGCATGTAACTTGAGCTTAGACTCTCATCATCATACTGTGTGTTTAAAGTCTTCTGTTAATGTCAATTCCAGTTTATGCATTAATTTTCAAGAAATTTCATCACAAGTCCCAGTTTGACTTGAAAGCTCCTCGTATAAATGAATTGAAACAATGGTTCAACAAAGGGAAGCAAGTGTAATGTGGCTTTTTAAAAAAAATTTCACATTGAAAATAGAAAGTCTATTTGATGAGTCTGCATCATGTTGATCTTAATAGGAGTAAATGGACCAGTGTTTTTGTTCTGTTCTAAACTATGGTGAATTTATGGTTTGAAACAAATGGAATGTATATCAATAATGATAATTTACTGTACGTGTTGTGGATTGGTCCAAAGCAGTTAATCTTACTACATGCAGGTGTTCATGCTTGTTTCATGGTCTGGGGGGTTGAGGTCAGGGCTCTGAGCAGGCACTGATCTTCTCTCTGCATGCACTTAAGTTCTTCCGCTCGAACCTTGTCAAAACATGTGTTTATGGAACTTGCTTTCCGCACAAGAACATTGTCATGTTGGAAGCATTTTTTTCCCGTTCCGTTCCAGTGGAAAAAAAAACAAAAAACTTTAAACCTACACCATAAAAAGACATTCTAGTCAACTGTCTGCTTTCAACTTTGTGGCACTTGTTTGGGAAAGGACTACATATGCTGCCATATAGTGTACATACAGTGGGTTGGAAAAGTTTGAGACCACTTTAAATATAAGGGAAATAAGCTGTACATTTTGATCTTGAATTAATTTTTATTGTTATTATTTTATTATAAACTTTTTGACAAAATATTAAGAGGCTGGGTTTTCCTTGATTTTCCCCTTGCTTTTAAGCATGTAAACACTGTGAATTACAATGTTTTAGACAAAATAGTGGAGTCTATGCTCTTTTGTTATAAAATCAAGAGACTACAATTGGGAAACACAAAATACTAAGAAATTCTGAAATTCATAAATATTTCAAGGATCCTATTTTCACTAATGTTGCAATTTATAGCAGAATTTGTATTGAAATATAAAACTATTGTGTTGAACTAGACTAAAATATTTTCACAGACGCAATTCCACTGTGGTCTTTAATGCTTAGGAAAAGGTCACCTGTTTTTGGCAGAGCAATAACATTTTGCTGCACGTAAGGAACATGTACCTCAGTGTGTGTGGTTGACTTGTGACCTGTATGAAGGTATGATGCAGGTAGTTGCATGTCCAGGGAAAACTGTGGCAGCAAGCAGACCCCTGATGCGCCAGGAGACCAAGCTGTATGCTCTGATCCCTGCAGGGTACAGACATGCAGAGCTGACACTATGGAATGCTCCTCCCTGAATCACGCAAGTTAAAAATCCCTAAAGAAGTAGGGACATTTTTTATTATTTTGCATTCTAAGATGATACTTTGCAACGGTTGCAATTGCAATTTTACAAGATTGCATTGAAAATGAAAGAAAATATCTAGGGTTAGTCTCAGTGCTAAGTGAAAAACAGATGAATCATACATACATAGCCCAGCCCTTTAGCATCAGGAAATTTTACTGTGAAGTCAAGTACAGACATGAACTTACTCCATGTTCCTGCACTCATAGGATATGAAGTCCTTTTCATTGTCTATCAGAGATTCTATGCATATTTCCCACACTGCATTCCCCCTATATCCTTTTTCCTACTGAAAAAAAATCACATGTAAGCTTTTTTTATCCATGCTTTAATCACATGAACTCTCCTATATTTTATTGTCAGTCATCCTCAGGTATTGGAATTTAACATATTTCTTTTATTTCATCATATCATACAGGAGAGACACAGCGGTTCTGAAAATGCTATGATTCATATGAAAAATAAGGTGTCCTTGGATCAGGGACCAAAAGACATTCATATGCAGATAAAACATATCATAATGTTTTAACAAATGATCGAGCATAACCACAAATCAGACACAAAATGACTACCAGTGTACCAAATCATAACATGGCATTTATTTTATTTTTTTATATTTATGTTTAAGCTTAATTATTGCCCAATTTCTTCAAATTCCCATTAAAACAATCACACGAACATAATCTATATTTATAATCTATTTATATATAATATAATCTATACTATTATATTATCTTTCATTGTACAGTAAATTTACAATACAAGTATTGCTATACAGACAGTAGGAGATCAAGCATGGCATCAGAAACATGAGAAATGCATTCAGGCCATAAGCAGTTAAAAGAAATTAAAGAAAGCCTAAGCTGTTCACTAAAACAAATGTCAGGGAAATTGATGTCATTGTCAGAATTTTTGAGAAACAGATGGCTACAGAGGTCAGGTGCAGTTGATGGCTTTAGAATGGCCAGTGAAAGGTTAAGGAAGTAAGGGGCAGGTTGAAAAGCCACTCATGCTTAAGAAACAAACCTGTCTGAACTTGATGCAATATATTCAACTGCTGCACACTTATGTGGCTAAGAAAGCACAGGATTATACACCTTGCTGGTGGCTTTTCAACACATTGTTGAAATACTGAGGAGACATTTTGAAAGAGGGCTGTAGTAAATAACTGAGTTGCAGGTGTGCCATTCACTAACGTAGATGTAGCCAAAATTGATGACAATAAGTGAGACATAAGACAGTTGTAGTACTAAATAATAATAATAATAATAATAATAATAATTAATGTCTGACAACTCCATGCATTTCTAACATTATATTTATATTATATTAACATAAAAAGCCCATTATTTCTGTTTGGGGCATAAAAGGCAAAACACTGAGGTCATAAAAAAACTTTTTTTTAAATTATTTTTAAAAAATATATCTGAACAGCACGAAGGAAATACAGTAGTTATTGAAATGTTAAGCAAAAGTTTAAATGCTGTGCATGTATCCAGATGTTGCACATAGTAAAACATAAATGTAAGACAAAATGACCACCATGCATTTCTCTGGAATTTGAGTTACTCTACCTAGGCATTAAATTGGAAATTACCCTGAAATTACAAAGTTGGACTAGAATCTTTAAATAATGCATTTTTCCATTTGTTTAAACATTTGCTTGTTTCTTCTAAACACACCTGACTACAAGCTAATATTAGCATACAAATAGCATGTGTATTTCTTTATGTCTTACGTAATTAGTAGAATTGTCATAGATATAATTAATATCAACTGTAAGGAAACAAAACAGACGGCACAGTTTCAGGCTGAATGAACTTTATTAACAATCAATCATAGCAAACATAAGTCAGAAATCAGTAACACTAAACAGGCAAAAGGTTAAGTAATTGGCAAACAATGTTAATTGGGTAAGACATTAACAGGAATCTAGAAAACAGGGACTGGGTCAAATCCAAGGGGCAACCTGCAATTCTGAAGAATGAGTTCAACCTGGAATTCCTGGAACAACCACTTGGAACTGGCACTAGAAGTTAGTCAATTCCCTTAGATCCCCATGTTAAAATATCCAACTACAACAGAATTAAGGCATGGTATAAAACAATTTTTTTTGGTCTCCATAGCTACGGTAGCTTTCCCAACTATATGAGAATATATGGGACTCATCAGTTAAAATTACTATTAGCCATGAAATTATGCATAATTAGGGGTGTGGCCAGTGAGTGACAGCTGCATTGCAGGTGTCAAACTGCTAACTATCTACTGTGCATCACTTTAGCCAGATAACTGGACTCATTGAACTTGACTTCCCAGCTGTGTGGAGCTTGCAGAAAATTCTTGTTTAAGGAATGACGTACTGTATATGGTATGAATGGTTGAGTTGCAATCAAATATAAAGTAACGTTAATTAACATTAGCCACCTTAGCATTTTAGATGAGCTAAAGTTAAACTAGTAAACCTGTGGTTACTGAGGTGAGTACGTGTGTTCTACGTATTCGCCCATTTATGGAATTACTGGGGTTTAGATGGAGTCAGCTCCTGTCAAGCAGGCAACAACCAAAACGCCCGTAACTGAGCTTCAAAACTGCTTACAGAAAACCTTTGGGTGATGTGATGTTATTCTTTATTAAGCGTTAAACTGTGGTAATCAGAAAGCCAAACTTGGTAACGACTGACTTAAAAAGACACAAAACATAATTTGCAGTGAATGTGTGTTTTGGGAGTCCTTAAAACCTGTAACTGTGGTGTGTGTGTGTGTGTATGATTGTGTTTAAGTTGTGCAAGTTTGGTGAACTTGAGCATATGTACTGGGATGGTCTGTAGCTCCACTGTTCTCAATTTGATCCTAACCTCAGGTAACTATCTTTAAATCTGTTTTTTATGGCTTCCTTATGCCTGCATGTGTTTTCTCTGGTTTCCTCCCTCTGCCTGAGACATGGCAATAGTTGGACTCCATTCTTCTTTCCATCTAGGAACCTCTGTAGTCCACCTAGGGACTGTGGAGGCCAATGGTGACTATTGTATTTATTCCGACTGTATTCAGACTGTATTTAGACTATATTTAGACTGTGGGAGGAAACCAGAGTACTTGGAGGAAACCCATAAATCACGGGGAGAACATGCAAACTCCATGCATACACTGACTGATGTTTAGTCAGTGTGAGGGTTTTGTCATTTGACCTGCATCATATGATTTTTTTTATATCATCTCCTGTCAAATGTTAAGCTGATTTTAGGCTTATTATTTGGTAGCTTACACAAATAAAGTCTTACCTAAAATAATATCTAAACGCATACAGTCAGGTCCAATACTTATGGACACTGACACAATCCTATCTTTTCTTGCCTCTGTATACCACCACAATTGATATAAAGTGAAGCAGGCAACATTGAAAGTGGAGACTTACAGCTTTAATTTAAGGAATTTACACCCCCCCCCAAAAAATCCAGTTTCTTATATACAGCCATTTTTACAAACTCCCTCCATTTTCATAGGCAAGTGAAAGGAGGTCACCATTATGTCTAAATGCAAGTGAAGGAGGTCATCATTAGGCCTAAAAGCAAGT
>JAOVVB010000049.1:20303999-20326240 GCA_028570985.1 Heterobranchus longifilis
ATACAGCCATGGTTCTTTTTAAAGGAAACAGCACCATGCAGGACAGACGAGCTCTTCAGAGGGTTGTGCAATCAGCTGAACTCATAATCCGCACAAAGCTTCTTGATCTGCACTCAATCTGCAACAAGCGGTGCTGTTCTCTCTGTTCTCTCTGTTGCAGTCAGGTAAGCACTTCCACTCCCTGAAGGCCAACACAGAGAGACTGAGGAGTATGTCTTACCACAGGCTATACAGACTCTCAATCACAACACCACACAGGACTAAACACTCTGCTACGTACTACTCATATACCACTCATCACATTGCACATCAATGCACATTTGCACATTTAACATTCGCATTTGCACAAACTTAGCACACTGTTATGCTGCTATGTTCATGACTGAACATTCCACTTCAATTCTATCTCAATTCCGTTTTTTTATTACTTGTACTTGTACATAATGTAAATTTTACAGCCCAAAGATTTTTTTAAATATATTTTCTATACTGATTTTTTTAATTATTATATTCTTATTTCACATTTTATATTTCTTCTTTAAATATTTTCTTTTCATACTCTATGTTTTTTTTTTATTATATTCTTATTTCATATTTTTTATTTAAAATACTCTATTCTTCTTTTAATGTTTAGGTCAAGGGCGTTTGTTAAAACATTTCACTGCGTATCATTGTGTATGGCTGTGTACGTGACAAATAAAATTTGTATTTGAATTTAAATTGAAAGTGCAGGTTAATTTATTTTATTTTTAAATTATATTTTGTATTAATAATTTTTATATAAATATTTTTGGGTTGTTGAACAAATCGTTGGAGTTTCCTTTATTAATTATGGTGAAATTTGATGTACAGTATAATGCTTTCATATACAAGCACGCTTCCAGAATGAATTATGCTCGCAATCCAAGGTTTAACTGTAATGAATAAATAAATAAATAAATAAACTACCTGTGTGCATGTCAACTGTATTTTTTAGCTCTATCTGAGATTTTTGCAGTTTCTCTAACAAATAAGTCTCTTTCTCCCTGTTTATAAAAAGATTATTATAAACAAAAAAATAAAAAAGGAAAAAAAATGTTAAAGCATTACATGACAACCAAAATAACAACTTTTGCTTAAAATGACATTTGACACAGATTTGCTTACTGGTTTTCTTTTTCTGAGCGTCTGTGTTTTTCAGTGAGGTCGCTCAGCTGTTGGGAGAGTTTGTGAATGGTCTCCTTTTTCAATTCCAGATCTGGGCTGAACAACTTTTCATTCTCCTCTCGTAGTTTCTCGTTCTCCTGCATGAGTTCAGTATTCTTCTCCTTGTATTCATCTTTGAAAGTGATCATCTCTTTGTGATTGGCAGCAAGGTCCATGAATCTCTGTTCCAGATGTTCGGATTTCTCCTGTTCATTCTGCAAGTCCATCTTCATGTTGACTTGCACGTTCCTCAGCTCGGTGTTGGCCTGCTCTAGAGCCTGACAGCGATGCAGCAACTCATCGGCCCGCTGCTTTAACATACAGATCAAGTTGGACTGCTCATCTATCCTGGAGCGTAGCATCCCTAACTCGGTCCGCTCCTCCAGTGACAGTCCCCTCAGGTTTTCCAGTGCTTGGTGGGCATCATCCATGTCCTTAGATGCAGCAATTTATTAGAACACAAAAGGTTGTGCTTTTAACAAAATATTTTTTACCAAGTATGAATATATACTTGCCCTTCATTTTCATACAAAGACCTGTACACCAGGTTTTTGTATGAAAGGTAAATATCTTTCACCTTTTTTTTTAACATTCTCTTTATGTTTTTTACATTGGCACAACATTTTAATACACTTCTTACAAATTGTATTTATCCCAAGTTGAACCATGATGAGAAAGGAGAAAAGGGGGGGTGGGTATTGATCTGGTTAGGGTTCCACTATAGCTTTTTTTATGAAAATGATAAAAGCCCTCCATGCTGCATAATTTTTTTTCAGTCTTCTTTTTAGCGAAAATCTGATCTTTTCCAACTCTCGGTGAAGCATAACATTTTTAATGAGGGTTGAGCAGTGCGGTGGATTTTTTATTTGTTTCCAGTTGAGCAAAATCAACCTACGTGCTAAGAGTACCATAGCTTCAGGCACTGTACGCTGACCTTTAGACAGCTCCACCTTGCACCAAAACCAACATCAAAAATAGCTAATATTGGGTCTGGGTCCAATGGTTTTCCCAACAACTCTGGTCAACTCTGACAATAATTGAAAAACTGAAATCCCATCCTTACTGATGTTAGGGCAATTCCAAAACATATGACCTAGTGATGGTGGAGTTTGACCACACCTTTCACATTGCGAATCCACTGAGGGTGAAGACAGGTGAAGACTATGTAAGATCTTAATTATATTAGACCATGCCAAATTCACACTGAAACTGAATGAACCCTTTCTTGTGGTTCATCCCATAGTTTTTCTGCAATAGCTATTCCAAGGTCTTCTTCCCATGCCACTCTTACATGCTCTAATGAAACGTCACATTCTAGCTGGGATCATTTATTATATATAATGGATATTGGTAAATGGACTAACAGTGTAAAAACAGTGAGTTTGTGTGGTTGGCGGCTCATTAGGAAATGACAAAAAATTGTTAACAAAACTGTGGGTTTGCAAATATTTAAAAAAAAAAGTGAATTAGGTAGATCAAATATCTGCTGTAGCTGCTGAAATGTTGGAAACAATTATTAATATAAGTTTTGGAAAGAGCTTACACCTTTATCAGACCAAGTCTGAAATCTTGAGTCAATTTGGGAAGGGAGAAATGTATGAGGGTCCTCCGGTTTCCTCCCACAGACCAAAGATATGCAGGTTAGGCTAACTGGCATTCCCAAATTGCCCATAGTGTGTGAATGAGTGTGTGAGTGTATGTGTGTTTGTGCCCTGCAATGGATTGGCACCCAGGGTGTACCCTGCCTTGTGCCCTAAGCCTCCTGAGATAGGCTCTAGGTCCCAGTGACCTGAATACAGGTTAAAGCGGCATAGAAGATGAGTGAGTGAGAAATAAATGATTAGTGGTTAAGGGGCTTGTCTGCCACATAAAATGCCTTCGTATTTGTTTACAAATTTTGAATGAATTGGAAACCACTGGATTGTTCAGTCGAGTTGGAAGGGGGGCAGACAAAGCAGAATAAATTAATGCTGGCCAGGAGGAATGTGAACATGATTATTTTCCATATCACACCATTCTATTGACCTCTCCTTTATTCCATATTAAAGTGCTCTTATGTTACATGCCCCAAAATACAGCTGAAAATAAGGTAGGCCCATCCCTCCTTTCAGCTTGATCCTCTGAAAGTATATCTTCTTAATTCTAGGGTTCTTTTTGTTTTAAATATATTTTGTTAATATGTACATTGTATCTGTAATGTAATTAATCTGTCCAAATTCCTAAAAAAATATTTATTAATATAAACTGGGATACACAAAAAAATAAATAAATATTTGGGTAAAATATTAATTTTCGCTGTATTAATACGACCTGCCAAAGAAACAGCGAGATTGGACCACTTCTTAAGAATATGTTGAGTATATTCATACAACTTATAATAATATAATACAATATAATAATTGTAAAAAAATTATTTAATGTTTGGTACTGATTGTAGAGGGTTGAATGTGTTAACTAAAAGGTCATCAGCGTATAGTGATACTTTGTGTTCCTTTCCCCCTCTCATTATTCCACTAAAGGTTGTAGATTCACACAGATAAATTGCCTTTGGATCTATAGCTAAGTAATCATTTAAACTTTAATCATGGCATGGTTGTTAGGTGCTGTTGCTGCCATATGGGCTGGATTGGGTATTTCAGAAACTACTGATTTCATGGGAAGGCTTACAAAGAATAATACAAAAAACATATATAATAAAATCTAGTGCAGAGTATCTGCAGTCTTAAATGGTTTGATGAGAGAAATCTGACCAGACTGGTTTGAGCTGAAAAAAAAAAATACAGTTGAATAATAGGAAAACATTATTATTTCCTAATCTACAACTGTGCAAGTCTGTGTTCATGATATCCTAAGATTGCATGACAATGGAACTTGATGTGCTATTGTTCAATGGGTTGTGCATTGTAAAGTTTTTCTGCAGCCATGGTTGTAAAGGCTGCTTGTTTTAGTTATTATAGTCTCCAAACAATAGCCATGCTTCTGTCACAAATATCACACTTTCCCCAATTCTGAAGCTTCTGAACTGTGCATAATTTTATGCATTGTGCTGCTGCCACATGATCTGCATACATGAGCAGTTGTACATTCCTAATAAAGTAAAAAAGGTGTTTACAAAATTTAAAATTCCAACAGGATTGTCAGCTGTGACTTGTTTTTTTAATAGTAAAACACATTGCTGTTTTTATATTTTCATATTTCACAGCTCTATTTATAATCCCTAAATTTATAGCCTCACTACATCCAGAGATAAACGGGTTCACTATGAGGTCTGGCTTTGAAAGTTCTTAAAGAGATTTTCCTTACATTGTTGCATGAAATGCCAGTTTCAACTATACATAAGTTTATTAAATAAATCTAAATAAGAAAAAAAGTCCAAAATTCAAATGAATAGAAAATAAAATGTGTGTTATGGCAAGAAGAAAATCACAAGACATATTCAAACTGAAAAGAAAGATACAAAGAAAAGAAAAAAGAAAGAAAGGAAAAACTACAGAGCCCTTAGAATCCCAACTGTATGGAAGTTTGTTTTTTACTTTTAATTCTTGTTCACACAAGTTATTATCTTGGGGGAACAAGATATTTTTCTCCATAGGTTTTACATAAAAACAGCTGGGTTATTTGCATTTATAGTCAGATTTTGTTGATTCACAACATACTGCATATGTGGAACATAAAGGTATTTTATAGGTGCAAGGGAATGTGGACTGGGAGATGTAGGCTTAAGGCTTTTCTGCTATATACATCACGTTGCTACCCACATAACACTCATCTGTTAGCTTCATGGTCTGCTCAGTTACTCTCACTATTACATATTTTACCATGATGAACAGACTCAGTTTCATTGACACTTTCATGTTGTGCACAATTAGTAAGTTCATTGCACGTCAATATTGCAATTTGTGATTTATATGCTTTATTTATATGCTTTTTATATATCCTGTAGTGTTTTTTGCTCTTAGCAATGCACTAGTAACTTTTGTCAGTTCTCCCATTCCCCTGTGCGTATAGGTCAGATATACAGTGTGCAATCACATCTACAACCTGTCTTTGTGTTACAGTGTCTACTGTTGCTAAAAACCTGGAATTTCATTCAGGATCAATACAGTATCTATCTATCTATCTATCTATCTATCTATCTATCTATCTACTGCAAATTATCACTGTTTTATTTGAACAGTTACTTGTTTTGTGGTTATAAGGTTAGCTGTCTGTGAACAAGAAAATCATTTGTGCATACCAAATTATTACTTGTTCCCACAAGATAATATGCTGTGGATAAAAAACACTTTTTAGGACTTTAGGGGCCCTGTAAGCGCGCGAAAGAGAGCGAGAGAGAGATTTGCAAAAGAATTGAAAAAAAAAATGAGTAAAAATAATCGTACCTGTAACAAAATATGCAAAACCTATGCTCAAAATAAAATCTGCATTACCTGTTTGTCGTCTTTCTGGTCTCTTTGCGAAGATGCCATGTCTATTTGGAGGGGGGAAAAAAAGGCAAAAATGTTGATTTTTAAAATATATGTATGTTACCGTGTAGTGATCTGCATTACGCCGGCTGTGTGGTCGGCAGGAAATCACTGTTTGCTGCTGTTGTTATGGTAACGTGTCCACGTTACTGCTGTGCACGCGCATGCTGGGCTGTGCAGAAACCGCCACCCAGCCCAGGAAGTGTGCATGTGCCTTTGGGAACTTGGCTGGGAAATATGGCATGACCTGTGTGGTGTCTCGAGATGATCATATATACTGTATATTATCATATACACTACAGGGAGTTCGCACACTACGGCTGGACCCTGAAGATCATTTATTACTGTGCAGAAACCTCTGATTAAGAAAAGAAAAATGTAAATTAAAAAGAAAAAACGAGGAAATGGCGATTCCATAAAAATGTATGAAGGACACAGTAAAAGCTCAGCTTTAAAAGTCTAACGTTACCGCTTGATGTTATTTTTTATTTAGACCAGTAGATGGAGCCAGTGCTTTTCAGGAGAGAATAAACTGCATTTGTTATAATGTAAGTTAGTCTAATGTATATTATAGTGCAGCCTACTAATAATGATGAATTAATTAATCCACTGAATTAAATTATATAAGTTAATGAAACCAAAATGCAGTTAAGTGTGGTTAGGTGCAGTCAACAGTTAAGAAAAACAGTAATGAATGTAGTCCAATCCACAGCAAAATGATTTAATCACAGGAACAGGAGAATAAAAATATTATCTCAGTTTGAGCACTTTATCAGCCATTTTCATTCATGGGGCAGTTTAAAAACAAATAATAAACAAACAAACAGATTAATTAATACATTTATTAATATGTGTAATTAATATGCATAATTATTCAATTAAGCATATTAATAAAATAACAATTAATTAATTAAATAAACAGGTAGTTATTTAACTAATGTACTCCATCCCCAATTCCTAAAAAGGTGGATAGCATGGAAAACCCAAAAGGAGTCATCTGTAAGTCTCTTCTCTGTCTCTTTAAAGTCTATTTTGAAAACACTACAACAACTCATTACTGTATTTGATGATTTACCATGTAAGTTTAATTGTTGGCACTCATTTCAAATCTGGTGGTAGCACAATTGATTGTTACCTGTTACCAAATTGTTACCAAATTTTATTTGACATCACCATTAACATTACCAGTTCTGTTAATAACACTATTTAAACAGTGAAGACTTGGTCTCCCAATCATCTATTATGCAGATCTTCAGCTGCACAGTTGTACGGGGTCTTCATTGCCATATTTCCCACATTCTCATTTGGAAAGCACACACTGGAGGTGCGAGGCCACAGTACTACCATGCACACATAATTGCCTATGGAAAAATACATAATCTGAGATGTTCAGTATTTTTATTCTTTTTCAACCTTGAAGATACTAATAAACTTTTTAATATACAGTGGCTTATCCCCAAAAACGTCACAGTTACAAGGGTAAAATTAATGACCTCCATCTAGCAAAGAAAACACAAAAATTACTGGATTAAATAACTTTCCAATACATTATTAAATCCTGTGCTGAACTGTCAGCCTTCCTTGCAAAAGAAATGTGTGTAATAATATAAATTATGAATGAAGTGATTGAATATCACTTAAATGCTTAATGATGTTGCAAAAAATCAACATTACAAATCACAGCTGGTGAATGTAAGAGCATACACACATGGACAATGTGATAAGAAATTGTCTGCGTGGGACTGTACATCTGTATGGCCTAAAAAACGTTTTTAAGGTTAATTCGGAAACATGGCTTCACTTCAATAAGGAGCATAAAATGGCACTTTGGAACAATGGAAAAAAGGTCACGAGGTCTGATGAGTCCAGAGTGACACTATTCCAAAGCGATGGGTGAGTCAGTATAAAAAGGATGCATATAAAGTGATGCAAGCATCACGCATAGTGGTCACTGTACTGTACTCTGGAGGCAATGTTATGATCTGGGGTTGCTTCAATTGGTCAGGTCTAGATTCAGCAATGGTTTGTGGCAATAAAATGAAGACAGCTGACTACCAGAATGTCCTATTAATGTATTTTTTTTCTTTGCTGATAGCACAGGCATATTCCAGGACTCAAAATGTAAGAGTGGTTCTGACAGAATGAGGAATAATTTTCACACATTGCATGCAGTACACAAAGCTAAATGTGGTTGGCAGTGTACACTTCTTCTACATGTTAAATACGCATATGACATATTAACATTGGCTTGGTGGCTTAGTGGTTAGCACTGTTGCCTTGCACCTCCAGGGTCCAGGCTCAATTCCTGCCTCAGGTCTGTGTGCATGGAGTTTGCATGTTTTTCCTGTGATTGGTGGGTTTTCCAAGTGTCCGCAGTGTGTGAATAAGCGTGTGAATGTTGCCTGGAGGTCATACCAAGATCATAAAAATGGGAATAAACAGTACCCCCCCCCCCCACTTAAAAGAGGTCAAGAGTCTCATACTGACGTTATCCCCTAAATTTCACCTCCATTCCGCTTCTAAAACTTGCAGTCTGTTTAAAATATATAATCAAGAAACGGTTTCACAATGGAGAGGGCTTTGGTTAACTGTTGACAGAGATGCATGCATACAAACAAACAAATAAGTAACAGGCTCGGCAAATACGAGAGGGTATGGGCAAACTAACACTGGCATACTGCATGACCTGTAGGCCTAGTTCTTGTATTCCGGTTAAAGGATTTGGCCTAGTGAGTGGGAGTGTGCGCAGTGCATATGTGTGTGTGTGTGTGTGTGCCTGGGGGGTGGGGGTCGTGTCTAAGCTTTTAGTGCACGCCCTTTTTCATCAGCCCGGGCCCGAAGTGAGTGAGTGAGTGAGAAGCGCGGGCAGCATCACCTCAGTCCGCGGAGCTCCGTGTGCTTGGCTTGACGAGGAGCAGCCGCGCGCGCATCACCATGCACCGAGCACTGCTGCTCCAAACTGCGACTCTGCTCACTTTACACGTCCTCCAGTGCAGCTGTCAGGGTGAGTTCGAGCATTCCCCCCCCCCTCCGTATTAACAATTGCTGGATCAGTCGTTTATGGTACAGTTTTATAAGGGAAAGTGCGCGTTGTAGCCTAAAAAGCGTACAAAAGTAATAAAAGTCATCCTGAGCGACATCTCTATTCTTCTGAAGATCATTTGCGCGAATCGGGGAAAAAAGTGGGAAGCAAATTATTTTAGGGAAACATTGAAAAAAATTGTGGATATTCTGTTGTCGGGATTTTACTTTAGACGCAAGACAATAGTTTAAATCCGTTATCCTTAGACATGCATTTATTTCATTTTTTATTTTCTTCACTAATGCAACATGTATATCACATTTTGACTTTTATGATGGTTGGATCATTGTTAGCTTAGGAAAAGCAAAAAGTAGCCTAACCATATTATATAAATGATTCTGATGCAACTGCGAAATATTTAAGAGCCTGAAAGACTTATACGGAGCACCGTTATGTTCATTATGTTCATCACTCCCGGAGCTCCTAAACGTGCCTAATGAGGTCATACAGTGGCGTCGCGTTTAAGAAACCTTATCTGCCTTTCTGTCAGGCTGCATTTCATTAGTCCAGAGCAGATAATTTGTTACTTTTGCTTTCTTTTGAACAATCCGTAATGTTTAAAGTGTAGTCCTGAATGTCTCGCGCACAAAGCCGCCTCGCCTCGCGCTCCTCTAAATAAACTTCTCGAGAACTTTTGCCTGTGCTTTGCCGTTGCTAGGTAACAGAGGAGAGCATGTGACTGACTACCAGACACTACTGCTACAAAGCTAACTCACACCGCAGTTCTTAGTGTTAAAGAACAAAATAACTTATTCGGTTTGTTAAAACTGTGCAGTCTGCTTAGCTGTGTTATGTGTTTAATATTGACTTAAACATTGCAGTGGAACGTGTTGCTAAAGCTATCCGAGGTTCCTACATTGTAATCTGCTTTGCTTTTCCTTAGCTCTCAGTGTGTGTAAGCTCCTTAGTGTGCATCAGGCTGCTAAATACTGCTGTAGATGTTCCTTAAAAATGATCAGGTATCCTGTGGAACAAACCATACATTTTGAACCTGCTTCTGAATAGTTTCTGTAATTTACAGCAGTCATTAGGATTATTTACATGATCTAGCATTTCGGCAGAATTTTCCAGGAGTCCTGGTCCTGGAGTACCTTGTCCTATACAAAATGTAATTTGTTCCCTTCTAGTAACACACAGGTTTGAACAAATTAGCTACTTAAAAGTCTTTTCTGAGCTTAAGTTGGTGTATAAGAAGTAAAAAAGCACTAACATAAACAGGACGTTGGGTACTCTATGGAAAGATCAGAGTTAGGAAGATGTGTCATAAAAGCACGTCACCTGGTCACAGTTGTGTAATGAATCAACTGGTACTGGATGGATACATAACTTTAACATTGATTCGAAGACATTTAGAGGACAGTGCTTCGAGCTATTCAAACAGTTGAGACCTTGAAAGCATGCCTCACTTTGCTAACTCTGGTATTATTGCTGTCTCATTCACTTCTGGAACTGCATGTTGATACAATTTGAAACAAACACGAATCTGTGTTATTTTGTTTGCCTCAAACTAAAACTTGCAACGGTGCTTGATCTGCTCAGAAATGCAAGCCAGGACTGGGCTTTCTTAATCCAGCTTTATTCAGCAGGTGTTTGAGAGGAAATGACCAAAAGGCCTCAGTTGAGAAAGTCAGGATGTATTCTCTAACGCGCTGAGTGTTGCTTCCGTCTAAGCCCTTAGTGGTCTTGTTTCAGACCTGGTTTGTGCTGTGGGTTAAAGTTGACAGTACTGGTTTGATCATTGATATTAATGAGTTATCTGTCACAATCAGATTGTGCATGGTTTTCAAATTGTTTTAAGGTGTTGTGAAGGTGCCTGTGTTTGCACATATGCCTGAATCACATGCACCTAAGAATTTATTTAGAGTTAATAGGTGACTGCTTTATGTAAAGACCACTTGTTGCTTATAATTTACTGTTACGGTTAGTTGAGCATTCATGGAAAACATGATGATGGAGGTATTTTGTAACTGGGATTGTTTTTTTTGTGCTTACTAACAAGATTATGAAAATGTTGAATATATAAGCTGTTAATGGTTCAACTTAATTGACTAGGTTATGCTTTTTTTTTGCATTTGTAAGCATTTCTTCTCCATAGTAAAGACTGGCAAATCCTGAGGAGTCAGTCTTTGATGTGGACCCTTGCCTCACTATGATCCACTACCCAAACATAACCAGACACAGGACACACAATTGCTTTTAATAGCGTTTAACAGACTTAATAGAGAAATATTTAAAATTAGCTTGCTGATTTAATATATTGTTCATATATTAATTTCCATCGTGCAATAGGACATACCAATTTCAGCTTTTAGAAGATTGTAACAAAACTTTTTTTAAGGTAAAGTTTTAAGAAAAATATGTACAGTTAGTAGGTCACATTTGTTAGAAGTTAGTGCCAGACTGGTAATTCACCAATGTGTCTACGGATTGCTTGCAAAATGTCCATGCATTCAAGGATTAAAAATACTAAAATGAGACATTAAAAAATCGTTAGAAAGTTATTTTAGCTAGTTTACTTGCTTATATTTTTATCAGTGGGTTTTACAGTGTTAGTAAGTCAATGTTACAATTCACAGTTTAACCCTTAGAATAAATTGTCTGCTAAAATGCAGAAAATCAGCATTGCTGAACAGAATGACTTAATAGGCAGCTCCACTGATCAACATTGCTTTCCATTTATGCCAAAGGCCTTCTGTGTACCGCTGGGTCTTTTCAGTGTAGCTGCGAGAGGCAAAGTCAGTTGTTAAGCAATTGACTTCATTCGGCCACATACATTTCCATATGAAACGGGCGACAGCCCTCGCTCTGACAGCAAGGCTGGCTCAGGCACTTGGTGCTGCCCGTCTTCCCCCCACCATGTTCACCCAGCCACTTGCGACGCACCAAAACAAGGCGGCTTTGATGAAAGAGGCAGAACCTCTCCCATGGCCTCCACGAGCCTAGAAAGAGATGTTGTGGCTGGCAAGTGCCATTTTTTTGGGAGGGAGGACAGAAAGATGGGCCAAGGGGGTCTCTATCTGTTTTGTTTTTTTTGCAGGAAGCTCTACTGTATTCCTTCATCTCACTATCTCTCTCTGTGGGCTCCTTTAGTGTACTGACACTTTCGGTTATGGGGCTACAGGCCAGCCAGCCGGCCCATTGTGCTATTGTTATCACCCAGTGGGGTCTAAGCCTATGGGAGGCTTCATTCTAATGAAAATTCCTCCGCTGCTGCCCTTTGTGGACTAGTGGTAGGGTGTCCCCCTTATCTTTCCCCTCAGATAATGTTGGGGATTCTCGCCTGCTGTGGGTTTAAGTTGGCTAATTAGAAAAAACATGGTCCAAAAGAAGGAAGAGGGGCACAAAAAAAAAAAAAACACTAAACCAACAAAACAGTCCAAGCTAAGGCATTAATAAAGGAAGAAAAACGCCTATACCCCTTCAACGGGGCAAAATCATTTGCATAATACAAGCCCCTCTCCGCACATGGACCAGAGGGACAATTATGTTGCTCTTCTCTCTTATTGTTGCCCTTCACAATAAGGGACAGTTCTATTTTTAATCCTAAATGAAGACGTTGAAATAAAATCCCCCTTGGGCCCTCTTGACAAATTACTAAAATGACTGTTAAGTAAAGGGTTAGTTTCCCTGAAAAGTTCTACCCAGGATGTTGCTGTTTAAAAAGCACATTTGCCTGCCACCTTTCCCAGCATGGATACTTTTAGGAAACACTGGCGTTATTTTAAAGGCAGCAGCAGATACATTTCTCTCTTGGCAAAGTCAGGTTAAAGCTGTTAACCTAATGTATAGATGCTGAGCTTGGACATAAGCCTGTAATTCTTAGTTGAGGACAGGGAAACCTCTTTGGTGAGTTTGGAGTTTAACATTTGAAATAGTCTTCTGCTTGAGACTTAGACTTTATATCAGAAATATGCTGGATTTTTTTTTACCCAGAGCATTATCTATGACTAAAATGTGAAGCATCTCTTTAAACTTTTTTCTTCAGGCTTATTCAGTGTAAGGCTCATATTCCACCAGTGCTGGCAAGATGATTAACTCCAGTTGTGTGACTTATGTCAGTGAACTTGTCCTGTTCTGCCAATGCCGTGTGTGCCAGTTGTCTACCTGTGTGTTACAGACGCTGCTGAAACCTCCGGGATCGTGTCCTCTAAACAAAGCCTGCCTTTGAGTGAGCGGAGGCGCAATTTTATCATTAGTAAACTGAGCAGGAAAAAGGCTGGCTTCCCAATTGGCTGCTGGAGGAGTTAATTGGAAATCCATTTGGCTGGCATGCTTTAAGAGTACTACAGTAGGTTTGCTGTAGTCTTGTTAATGCAAGTCAGGACTTCTAGATATGGGCATGACTTCACCGTTATGTTTTCTGAGGTAGTTTGAGCTCCGCCTCTCCGTTTCCCTAGGATGGTGCTTATAAATATGGAAAGGAGATAAAAACCTCTCAATTATTTGTGATTGACCTGGTATAGAAACTTGGTGGCTTTACAAAGGTCTTTGTAAAATATTAACGGAGAGTACTTTGTTTTTGTTCCTTTGGAAAGAATTCTTTTTTTGTTAAAGTGCATATTATTTAATTAGAATGTGTCCTTCTCACAGTTCTCTAGACGTATAGCTGTATTACAGCAAGGAAGCAGTAAGCTGTGTCAGCTGAATGGTTCGACTTTTGCTGGGGATTTTTCGGCTAAGTTGCTGGGAGGCTAAATGTCAAATGCTGACCTCACAGCACAGCCTTTTTCTGAGTGTTGTTCTTTGGCTGCTCTTAACACACTTAAGCTTTTTGTCTTTTCTTAGTTCAGTGAACAGCAGGTTTCAGTGTCGTTCTTTTCCAAATGTTTTAAAGGTTTTCCAGGCTTAATCAAAGCTATGGCACACATCAAATAACAAGCTCACCAATTTATAGTCAAGCATCTTTAATGAAATCAATCAATGAAGTTAAACTTTTGCATCACCTCATATATTGGTGTATTTATTTTTACTGAAATTGACCATATGTATGGTGTATGGACTATGGTGGATCCATACACCATACATCGAGAAGGGGTAGAGAAGATGACTAGCGGTGCCATCACTGGTCAATAAAATCTTTAAATCTTTAAAAGTTTTTTATTAATTTTTTTATTAAGAGCTACTTCAAAATAGGGATAATAGACCAATCAGAACAAAAGTCCGTTATGTAAACACCTCTGTTGGAACAGTCTGATTTGATGTGGACTGATCAGAATGCGTTTTCAATTATCTTGATAGGGTTGGTCTAAACCTTTGATAATCGGTTAAACAGGTTAATATTAGCAATAAAAAAACTTGAATCGATAGTTTCTCTCTTGTCAGAATAAATTCTTTTTATTTTTTCTGCACATTTGCTCCTTAGTAGGGGTAACATTAGGCTGTGTGATGGGCTTCCAGGAAGTAAATTTTGCTTTTATTTCTAATCAAATTCTGTGAGATCAACTCTCTCCTACCTGTTTTTACTTTCCTATCCTTTGGCTGTTACTGATTGGCTTGCCCTTTAATATGGGGTAAACCTTTTAACCAATCATTGACGAGACTGAATCGGACGGAGAAGACGGACTTTCCCAGAAATGATGGAAAGCCTAACCTATCCTTGAAGTTGGAAAAAAAACCTTCTTTTTATTATTATTATTTTGTTATATTTTTCGACAAATTAAATCCTTCACAGCAGCCATTCCCAGATAGCAAAATTATCATGGCCGAGTTCTGGCCCAGCTCTACCTCTGTCATCTGGCTAACATACCTCATGGAATGATGGCCCATGGGCTGACCTGGTTGGTCAAAGGCCAGAACGATATTTATGGAGTCTACAATTTTTTAAACAAATTTTAAACAATTCTTTATTGTACACATTATTATCAAGATATTTTTAACTGAGCAACTGAACAACTGAATGTTTGTTGTGGGGGAGAAAAGCATCTAAAAATTCAAAGCAGGCATGTCCTTAAACTTTTCTAGAATTCGTGTTCTTTAAAATATTATTATTATTATTATTATTATTATTATTATTATTATTATTATTTTCTGTGCCACAAGTCGGCCAAAAGAGCCACATATTTTCCAGAAGTGGCTTACATCTAAGTGCTACCTGGGAAACCTCTTTGCACATGTCAAAAAAGTTACATTTTATTTTTATTTTTTTTACATTTAAGTTTTGAATGTAAATGCGTATCTTTTCAGAAAATCTTCATTGTAAACAGTTAAGTCGAAATCTCTAATCAGGATGATTTTAGCTGGATTGAAAAAATATTGTCCATGTAATTGTAGCTACTAGTACCACCCTAAAGATGATTATTTTCCAATAACAGCATGTCCTGAGGTGTATTATTGAATCACCACAATTATTTGATTTCAATTTTTTTGACATTTTGACATTTTACACTTAATGATATGAAATATCCAAAAGACAAATTCTTTTCTTTTCTTGCTTAAGTTATAGTAGCTTTATACAGTTGTTCCTTCAGGGGCCTCCTGTTCTTCTCTCTTGAAGTTAATAAGACATTAATGTTGCTCGTCATGTTATCAAGAAACCAGAAAGCATAAAGTCCTCTGTCCTCAAGACTTGGCAGAAAATTTGCTGACGCTCAGGCTTCTACCAGTGTTAAATAATCGATTATATAGGTCAACTGGCATGCACGTCAATGTGAATGAGTTCTTACTTTTAGAAACAGTAACTTATTAGAGTCAGTGCATTAATATAAACCTTACATTTGAATTACACTCAACACTCTGGTCAGAACAGCCCTGTAATAGAAAATGTTTCAATCTTGGCTATATGGAATGGACAATGGGGAATTTAGAATTTTTTCTCCTAGTATACAAACTTTCAACTCAAAGAATTAAAATTAAGTGTTTAAAAGACCTAAATCAAGATTAAATTTTCTGATCAATGGCATAAAAAAAAACATGTTTAAAGGTAGCCAGTGATAAGACACATTTACACACCAGCCCTTAACTTTACCCACCTTTCTTCAACTTCCATCTCCCTTCAGCTTTTGGAATTTGGGTGTCAGGGCTGTGGTACCATCCGGTACCACTATTTATTCCAATTACGTTCCTGACAAGGAACAGCATGCACCATTAATCAGAGTGTCAGTGAGAGACAATCAAAATCATGCAATCCGTTTTCCAGCGGCTCTGATGGAGGCCTCCTCTGTTGAACTATGCTGCCCCAGTCGATATCTTGCAGAGCCAAGCAGGGAAGGTAGAAGGGTGGTACCTTATCTCTCGAGATGCCACTCACAGACAGAGATCAAAAGGAGGGATTGGGAAGAGAACAGCAAGGGCTGTGTGAGTGTCGGCTGTTTGGCTGGCACGCTTTGCTCCGCTCTTTGTCAATGCTCTTAACCGTGTGCTTCATCAATAGCAACTTTCACCTCTACTTTCACTTAAGGAGGACTTATTAAAGGAGTAAAGAGTGCTATCCATTTTGTAAATGTACTGTATGATAACCAGAAGAACCTTGTTATAGCGGGTGCTGATTTAGAATGGCTTGTATGCAGAGTACAGAGTAATTTTTTTTTGTTTTTTTTACATCATATTGTCAATTCTCAATAATTTTTGACAGTTTCTGGTAGAAGTAAATGATGGAACTTATGTGTGTTTTAATGTCTGTACAGGATCAAGTTGTGAAATTGGTCAGTTCCGCTGTGGCACAGGCAGATGTATCCCAGCAGGCTGGCGCTGCGATGGCACGGCAGACTGCGCAGATGATTCAGATGAGATCGGCTGTCGTGAGTAACTCTCTAAAACCTGCACTTCTCTGATATTACAAATCTGTGTAGGAAGTGATGCAGTGCAGTAAATGGGTGTGGAAATTAATCAACAGTAGTTACAGTAACACCCCAAAGTGCATCATAACAAGAACAGAGGAAAGTGCTTTACCACAGCAATTTATTTAATAAAGAATGACACATTGCACTTTTTATCATATTATAGTTAACTGTGTGGAATACCATTTATGTAATAGTAGCTATCAAAAGTTTATCCATCACCAACCAATTTTATTCCGTGTCTTGAAGGTTAAAAATAAAGCTCGTTGTGTTACAAAGTTACAAAGTATGTGGTTATGTATAATGTTTAGCCTAGTCATGTTGTTACTAAAAAAAGTGTCACTATCATCTAACCAATCAGATCTAATAATTCAAAAGCGCTGAGGCATTAACCGTAAAAGAATAATTCATCTGAGAGATATATTATAAAAATAAATTAAAAAAATGATTTATTTTTTACGATTTTTTTTATTTTTTAGATTAATTATTGAGTCTAGGGGCTTCAAAAGTTGCTCAATTATAAAATAAATTTTTCCCATATAAAAAAAATTGGGCTGTTTTTATTTGAAAAGAAGCAGAAGGAGCTGCCTTGAAGCAAAACATTTGTTTTAGATGAAATTCCTGACGTGTAAGCTCTGTGTAAAGGTTTGTCTGCACCTCCTTCCTTAAGTTAATTAAGCAGTTTTACTGTGTTCTCTCAGCCCAATCGACCTGTGAAGCAGGCCAGTTCCAGTGTCTGAGCGACGGCGAGTGTATCTCAGTTCACTGGGTGTGTGATGATGAGGAGGACTGTGAAGATGGCTCAGATGAGAGACAGCACTGCCGTATGTCATCTCCTTCCTCACCATCTAATTAATGTAAAGGAATGTAATTTCCTTCATCCCTTTGAAACACAATAACCTCAGTGTGTGGGCTATAGAAGCTAAAGGGCAAAGTGGCATGTCCTTTGGTCTTGTTCATGTTTATATAAAAGATCAGAATCCTTGTATTATCTAAGTTAAAGACCACCCAGGACATATATATTAAAAAATGTGATACTTGATCTTTTCTTAGCTGGAAGGACCTGTTCCAGTACACAGTTCACCTGCACAAATGGGGTATGCATCCCAATCGAGTACAGGTGCGACCATCTGCCTGACTGTTCAGATGGGGCGGATGAGAGAAACTGCCGTAAGTCCACTATCTGTGTGTTAGATACATCACTACCATAACAGGCATTTTAATCAATTTGCAATATTAAAAGGCTTGATGACTGACAGAAATCGTTATAATATGCTTTTTGTTGTGAGAAATTAATTTCAGATTCCTTGCTGGATTAGTGAGAAACTATGTTCAGACAATATTCCAAAAATTCTTGGTGCGCACCATTGCATGCTATATATTTATAGAAGTGAATATCTTTCAAAACATAGCATTTATGGGTGTGTTGTTAAGTTTTATCATCTAATCCTGAGATCTTTGCTTTGGAGGAACATTCAGGGTTGTCATTATCCACCATACGCTGCTGTATTGTATTACAGGCTAATTATATTTAATGGAACAAATGAGTGATGGCTGGAACTGGACTCTCTTTCTCTCATTTCCAGACTACCCAGAGTGCCCAGAGTTAAGGTGTGCCAGTGGGGCATGTTATAACACGAGCCAGCGCTGTGACCAGGTGCTTAACTGCCGAGACAGCTCTGACGAAGCCAACTGCAGTGAGTGTCCTTCCTTGGCAGGAAACACACACACTCCTCATGCACTCTCTAAATCTCTTCTCAATATTCCAACAATTTTGTAATACACTCGTAATACATGCTTGTGCTACACTTGCTTATATATACTGTATATATATATATAAACTTGCTTAATATACTCACTCCGTTGCTTTTTATAGATTATATGAACCACTTTGTTTTTTGCAGCTCAACGATGTACTAGTGGCCAGTTTCAATGCAATAACGGAGAGTGTATTCCACGTGGTTATATCTGTGACCATGATGATGACTGTGGGGACCAGAGTGATGAACAGAACTGCAGTAAGTACATCACTGTAACATTAATGGCACTCCTGATTGGGAATGAAACATTACCTTGATTTACTGACTGTTTTGCAATGGTTTTTCATTTCAGCTTATCCTACATGTAGAGGAACTTACTATACTTGCCCCAGTGGTCGCTGTATACATCAGGTCTGGTTGTGTGATGGAGAGGACGACTGTGGAGACAATGCTGATGAGCGAGGCTGTGGTAGGTTATTTTCTTTTTTTCCCCTCAGACTTTTTAGTAATTCAGCACAACAACAGCAATGTGTTTTGTGAAGTTTTCATAATTCCATACTTCATATAAAGTTTAAGATTTAATAATATTCATATATTTAAAAGCAAAAATGAACATTTCATTGTTTTTAAGTTAATTAATACAAACACATTATTCAAACACATGAAACTCTAAAGTTTCTGTGTAAATAACTTTAGGATTAGGCTCATTAAAAGCATGCTACAGTATGTATGGCATATTACATTTTGAATTACAATTTTATATGCATAGCAGGTTTGACAATACACATTGTCACAAAACGGGTTTTATATAATTTGGGAAGTAGATTTAGATCCATAATGAGTTAATAATAGGGGTTTTGCAAATAGTGGGTGTTAATAAAAAAAACAAAATGGAGAATGTCCGAATTATTGGGTTTTAAGATTAATTAAAGAAGAAGAAGAGGAAGAAGAATTATTGCATATATAAAGATCTGTTTATTATCAGCAAAAAGAGCATATTTAAGCACATAAGCCAGGTGCTCTGGGTCATGTACATCCAATACATCAAAAGAATTAGTCAGTAACATGTAAGTCATAGAGAGAGACAGAAAAGGCGTAAGGAAACACGTTTGTATTTTCCGGTTAAACAAAAGGGTTCCAGGGGACATGAGCTGTTTGAATGTATGTTTGTCTGGATACAGGTTATAGGAAGTCTTACTACACAAGGAGTCATAAGGAGTTTTATGGGCATAGGAACCTTTTCATCATATTACTGCATAATACCTTATACTGGGTAAGCTAAAATAATAGTAAGCTAAAATAATCAATATAGTTTAATATAAGTAACAAGAGAACATTACTATGGATAAACACAGAGCAGGGATATGTTGAACATGACTTGCAGAAATTGTGTTAACCTGCGAGCCCTCAGCTACACACGAAGGTGGCTGCTGTGAACAACATGCTCCCTTCTTAGTCATTTATACTCCAGACCACCATCCAGAGCTCTTTAGGACGTCTCTGGTTTGCACTAGAGGCCTTGTGCTTTGAGTGGCTGGGTTAAGCACTCGCGACTCCCATGTGACCCTTTCAGAGGGTCTACTTCACATGATTTAAAGTGACAGTGTTTTCCCAGGCAATAGAGACAATGCCAAGCTGCTTCTTATTCCAATGTAGATAAGGGCTTTTTTTTTTAAACCTCACACATTGTTTGGGTTCTTATTGTAGAAAATTGTGTCCCCTTTTCAGTGTTTCCCTGGTGATTATTTTACTGCTCTTGGCTCAGTGCTTTCAGTTTTGGGTTAAAGAAAAATAAATGTAACGAAATGTTACTTCATCCATTTATTAATTTATTTGCCATACCGCTTATCTTGTGTAGGGTTGTGGGGAGGCTCCCCCAGGAAGTTCAGGCCAAGCCTTTATTCATCACATATACTGTATATTACTGCACAATGAAATTCTTTATCTTTACATATCCCAGCTTTGTTAGGAGTGCAGGGTCAGCCATTATATGGCGCCCCTGGAGCACACAGGGTTAAATCCGATCAGTGACTCAGAGCCTTAACACACTGAGCTAGCACTGCCCCCTGGTTCCTCTCAAAGCAGGGGAATGCATTAATAGTTTATAACAGGGGACTGAAATGAAACATAATTCATATGTATATATTTTAGTTATATTATTTTATACATTCTGGATATAAATATAAAAAACGTGTAAATGTATAGGTTTATTGGTTTGTCCCTAATGAGCAAGCTGGAGGGGGATGGATCGATTCAGTGATATATGGTGATTCTTTTGTGTGGCGATTCATGCACTGCATTGACTTCAACCTGACTCCACACTGACTCCAAAATAGATTTTTTAAAATTATGTATTTATTTAAATATATTTGCATTTGAGGTGGTAAAATGTTGCAGTTCTTCTAAAATGCTACATGTGGTGCGCTCTAAACAATTCACACATTTACAGGCAGCACAGCATCCTGGGTGGTAGGAGCATATTATATGCTAAGTTTGTTTAGAATTGTAACAAAATGAAAAAAAAAATCATATTGAATTGGGATATTTATAAAATCGTGACACTTACAGAATCGCAATACAAATTCCCATCCCTAATACATGCCATATAGCATAAAGCATATAGCAGTATTAGGTTGCTGTCAATGTGTTTCTTCCTCATTTCTCCTTAGGGAGTTTTCCATGCCACTGCCAAATATGCATAGTGATAAAGATAAAAAATGTTAAAAATTGTAAATGGAATTTATATATTGTAGTAAAGCTGCTTGGTGACAATGTCCATAATTAAAAGCACTATAAAACTGTAAAAGCACATCTAACACTGAATTGAGTTGAATTTCCTAATCTCTCCATTATTGCGTCATGTCTGTAGATAATGTCCATCATGAGTGTTACCCAGGTGAATGGGCATGTCCGACATCTGGTATTTGTATCCCCATGGAGCAGCTTTGTGATGGCACACCTCATTGTCCCTATGGAGAAGATGAGACCAACTTCACTGCTGGACACAACTGCAGTCAGTAGATTTTCACACTGCTTTTCAAACATTTTACCTTAGGATTACTGCCAAAATATTTTAAAGCATTGTAATAGTGACCAACATTTAAGACTCAAATGTAATCAAGAACCACAGCCCTTATTTTAGTAGCTAACTATAGATACTTTATGTATATGTTAGAGAATAACATGCTTTAAGACAAATATCTAATTATTATGTGACTTAGAAATTAAGCTATGCTTGCCAGATTATTATTGTGATCATTTAAAGTATCATTTCTGTAATTTCCAGGTATTTTGCGCTGTGCATCTCTGAGCTGTGAGCATCGGTGTGTGGCATCTCCTGATGGTGGCACCTGCATGTGTCCATCAGGCTATGTGGTCAGCATGAATAACAGCCGCTCATGCATCGGTAAAATCATATGAGGCCTTTCGTTTACTTATGTCTTAATTTTTCAGCATTATGAAACTGAACACATTAACAAACATTCAGGTCATCAGTATGCTGTATATAAACCTAAACATTTTGATTTCTTGCTGTGAATCTTGTACCTGATGCAGCCTAGTGCAGATTATACTGATTGTATTCTGACTTTTTTTCATGCTATTTCATGGAATAGACTATGATGACTGCCAGTTGTGGGGAGTGTGTGATCAGCTGTGTGAGGATCGGATTGGTACACATCGCTGCAGCTGTAAGGAGGGCTACGTGCTAGAGCAACACAGATACTGCAGAGCCAATGCATCCTGTGAGTCACTTTAAACCTAAAGGTCGAATATACAGCAAACTATGAAGAGAGTGTATACAAATATACTTTCTTTGTTGGAACATTTGTTGGAAATGTTACTGAGTATATATACAGTATATATATATACTGTATATACACTACCGTTGAAAAGTATGGGGTCACTTTCTAACTCCATGATGGTTCCTGATTTTTATTTCTTTCTACATTGTAAAGGAATGCTGAAGGCGTCC